>VXBN01009087.1:102413-147296 GCA_013397395.1 Sinosuthora webbiana
AGCAAATCTTCAACACCAAATGTACTGAAATTATTACTGAAATTATCAGAGAATCATAGAATGGGTTAGATTGGAAGGGACAATAAAGAAAATATTTCCTGGTTCTCTCAAGCCTAGATCTGAGTAGAAAACACGGTGTGTAATTCAGGGTTCATGGATTAAAGGAAACAGAAGAAAAAAGAGGGAGAAAGAGAAATTCAGGCATAAAACCTCTGTTTATCTCTCATGAGCTAAAACTATTACCAGAATGTCAGGAAAAAAAGTATTATTGTATTATTATTTTGAGATGAGATGTTAGGGTTCCAATGCTGGGCAATATACAATTTTCTACCCATGCTGAAATTGTAACAATTATAGGCTTTGGAAACCTGAGGTGAATAATCATGGAATCATTTGGGCTGGAATAGATTTTTTTAGGTTGTTGAGTTCAACCATAAACTTAACACTGCCAGGTCCAGCAGTGTATATAAATAAAAAGTGTAATATACTCTTTCTACTATACATTTTTTTATGTTTTTAATTCTCTTGTCTCTGTCACAGTCCAGCACCCAAAAGTGAAGAGGGTTAATATTGAGCTGGCAATGAATGGGTAAAAAAAAAATGGGTAAACATTAAAATGTTTAATTTTTATATTTGGCAGCTGTGGCTGCAGAAATTACTGTGAGTCAGGCCAGTGTGGGCACAGGGAGAATTTTGGTGGAGTTCCACAGTAAATAATCTCATTGGTAAATTTGGTGGGACATTTTTCCATCCAGTGCTGAAGGCTCCCAGCCCACACACCTGGTGGCTCAGATGTCTGCTTGAAATTAATGACAAACCCTGTTCTTTTTTAGGATGGTTCCAGGAGAGTTTTAAGCACAGTTTTATAATGAGATTAATTGGTCCAAATGCTTCACTATTGACTGATGGTAATGGGGACCAAAACTCAGCTTTTTTTTACATAAACACTTTCATTATTTTTATTCCTTGGACTGAATTACAAAGACAAAGCAAAATTGAGTTTGTGCAATGATTTAACTTCCTCAACTGATATTTTCCAGTTAAAAAATCAGACTATCACAGAATGGTTTGGGTTTGCAGGGACCTTAAATCTCTTCTCGTTCCAATCCCTTGCCATGGGCAGGGACACCTCCCACTATCCCAGGTGTTGAATTAATGGATAGAATTCCTTGTGCTGTATCTGTAGTACATGGGATGCTGGGATAGTCTCCAGTCCTGGTAGTATTTGGGCCTGGATTAAGTAGCATTGGAAAAGAGAATGAAAAGATCCTGTGTGCATTTCTAAGATTTATTTCAGGATATTCCCCCATCCTACAGAACACTGAACACTGCTTGAATTTCTAGCAAGATAAACTTGTAGATATGTGGTCCCGCTTGGATTTTGAAGGTCTACAGGACAGAAATCAAATTCATGCAGAGATTAAAAAAAACTTCTCTCTTTTCCATTACAACACACCTCAGGGAGATTACTGGACTTTGAATAACTCTATTTCTTATTACTTTTTCTTATTTTCTTTTCCTGAACAAATAGTCTTAGTAAATCCCAGTTGTATGACATTAAGTAATATCAATTTTAATAGGAGCTTTATGTTCCCATTCTGCAAATGCACTCACTAAAAGATCATCTTTTTCTCTTCACTCCACGAATTTCCAATGTAAACATTAACTGAATTACCAGCACTTTTGAAGGCTGGTCTCTAATGAAAGAAAATAGAGATTAATTGCTAAGAATGACAAATTATTAAAGACAGAAAAATGAGCAAAATCAGTCATTAACGAGAGTGGCATTTTGGAGAGAGAAAATTCATCTTTCAGAACTCTGCCTTGTCTGAATCAAAACTTTTTTGAGACTTGAAGCTGAGCCATAATTACTCCTTTTTAAAGCCTGAATGCATACACAGTTGGGTGTGATAAAAATAAACCCGTTTGAAACACAGTTCTGAATAAATAAAATGAACAATGAAGAGCCCAGAAAGGCAAGATCTTTTCAGCTAGAACAAAAATAGTAAAACCTTTTTTGATTTACTGAAATATGGAGAATATAAATTTAATGCTGGAGTAAAAGTTGAGGAAAAATGAGAACACACCTTGACACCTGCAAAAAGGAACAATATTTGCTGAAGAAATGAGATCCCTGATTATTGCTGGAAGGTAACTTTTGTCTTTTTGACCAAGAGGAAAAGAAAATCACATTAAATTAAAAGGTAAAGAGTGTGGACACTGACAAACAACCTGCAGATAATATTGCACTGACAATTCAAACCTAAATCCAGCCTATTTCATGACTTTTACTTAATCCTGCATTTCCCATTTGGAAGTGTTGCTTCTGAATCACACAAATTGTTTTTGAGGTGGCTGTTGCCATACTTGTCTTATTGAGAAGCAGAAGTTCTTCTCTGATACATTTAGAAAACTTCATGAGGTTAGAGAACAAAAAATTAGTAAGAATCCCATTTTGAGTGTTATGCACTTGTTATGATTTTTGGAGCCTTGAAGAGTTGCCAGTTATACTTTCTATTTCTATTATCTTTTTCCCATAGTCTTTGTCCAACTATGTGTTATAAGGGCTAAATTGTAAATTTCAGTATGTATTTGTGTTAATAAAGGATTTTTGAAACTAATCTTGGAAGAAAAATCAGGATTAGTTTTGTATTTTTTTTTCCTTTAAAAATACAATGAGAACTCTAAGAGTTCTTTACTGTTGGAACCAGAAATGAGATCATCTTCAGAA
The DNA here is from genome assembly GCA_013397395.1 of Sinosuthora webbiana. Taxonomy (NCBI): domain Eukaryota; kingdom Metazoa; phylum Chordata; class Aves; order Passeriformes; family Sylviidae; genus Sinosuthora; species Sinosuthora webbiana. Next base: position 105,145 of record VXBN01009087.1, read on the forward strand.
GTTCAAACCAGGACATGCAAATCTGGGGCTATGAAATACCCGCACATAACGTGCCTCAAATAATCATGTAAAGTCTCTTGGCTAAAGGCAAGAACTGACTCTGTTGGTCTCAGAAAAGTGTTGGCATTGGGGCTGAGCCACTTGGTGACCTGAATTGGCCAATCCAGACACAATACACCTTAATATTTCTTCCTCAATGAATTAAAGTGATAAATGTAACCCCAGAGAGAACAAGACCTTTTTAGTCTTTCGTTGACTCCACCAAGGACTAAGATTGGGTTTTCTTTCAAACTGCTTTTATGTGTCCTTTATCAAACTTGTGATGCATTTTAGTCTTCTTCTATACTTCTACTTTTCCTTTGGAACCTTGGGGCAAAACAATCAAAGAAAATCATTTTAAAAAAGGAACAAAAAACAATAATATAGCAGATCTTTCCTTGGATGTCAGGCAGTACAGGACTGACTAGGGAGAGGAAAAGTGGAGATTGAGAAAGAGCTTTCCTTTCACTGCATTGTAGAAAATAATTTATCATTGCTGTCTCTTGGGGATGGAAGGACAGGACTGGGGCAGAACACATCCCTCATGTTAAATCTGCTTCCTGAGAACATCAGAAACTTTTGGATAAAACATTTCTTGCACTATAGAGAACCAAAGGGGATAACTCGGTGAGTTTATCAATCCTGGACCACTGCACTTATTCTAAATGTTGAATTTTAAGCCTTCAGCCATGCCGCTGTCTTGTTCCTTGTTATTTCTTCATCTCCAAGTATTTCAAGTGTTTCTGTATCTTGCCTTCTTGTAGTGAAGAACAAATCTGAAGAACAAGTGAGATTATCAAAGATTTTGTTTCCCTTTTTCTTTCTTCTTCTTTACCTAGACTTCCAGAGGCTGGTACTAACTGAGGTATTCTGTGCTCTGAAATGAAGAACATATGAAACCTCAGTTTTCTTCTGCTGTCAGAGAACTAAATGAGCAAAAAAAGACCAAATTAGCCATGTATTTACACCAGAAATCTGGTTTACTTTGAGCCCCTATAAAGTTGACACGGGAACATGTTGCCCAGAGAAGCTGTGGCTGCCCCTGGATCCCTGGAAGTGTCCAAGGCCAGTCTGGACAGGGCTTGGAGCAACCTGGGACAGTGGAAGGTGTCCCTGCCCATGGGTTGGAACTGGATGGACGTTGAAGACCCTTCCAACCCAAACCATTCCATGATTAAATAATTCCAAAAGTGAAATTATTGTGCTCCTACCACTAAGGTCCTGTCCCTGCGACTAGACTGGATTTGATTTGATGCCACCCCCATGGTGAGGAGTTTATTTGTTGAATTCCCATCACAACTATTTCTGTTTCCATGACCACTTCACTGATCAGAGCACCTCACTAACAGAGATTTAGACCTTGGTTCTTGAGCCCGAGAATTGTTTGAGTATGCTGTTTGGAGTAGGAGGAAGACTTGTGAAGGATAGTCGAGTCTGAGGAACTCAAAACATTTTTACTTGAAGCGATGTATTCATATTTTATTTCTGACCCCTATTGCATGGGCAACACTACCTTTAAAATGAAAAGAAATTCATCACAAAATAAGAATGAAAAGTCAGTCAACTCCTTTAGTTTGCACTGCTCTGATCAGAAAACTGTTCCAGCAACTTCCTTCTGTGTTTGTACAAAACTTTCCCACTTCCATCTGAATTTCCAGCTGATATTAGCATTGTCTTGGGTTGCAATGCAAGATGTAACCAGAGGTGTGTATTCTATTACCAGCTGTTAAAACCAGGCTGAGCAGTGTTCTTTATCTCTTTCACCACCCATCCTCCCTCCAGGGGATATCTGCTGTTCATGGGCCATCCAGGCTCACTGCAGGGCTGATACAATTACATCATCCCATGGGGAGATGCTCCATCCAGGGGGAGGAGCCAAGCATTCCTACCTGGATAAAACTTGAGATTCAGAACACCAGCACAGCCTGTTTGCACTGGATTCCCAGAGGAAGACCTGACCCATCTCAGCGCCACTGGACCTTCAGAGGAAAACTCCACCCTTCTACAGGATCATCTCTGCTCCAACAGAACCACATCTGTCACTGCAGGAGGACTTGACTGGGCTGCTCCCAACACCCTGACCAACAGGGTGTCAGGCTGTGTTCTGACTTTGTCAGTGGTTTTTTTGTACTACTGCATTTTCATTTCAATTTTCCTAGTGAAGAACTGTTATTCCTATCCCCATATCTTTGCCTGAGAGCCCCTTAATTTCAAACTTATAAAAATTTGGAGGCGGGGGGGGTTCACATTTTTCATTCCAAGGGAGGCTCCTGCCTTCCTTAGCAGACACCTGTCTTTCCAAACCAGGACAAGCACATGGCTCAGAGCTGTCCAGGAGACAGCCGTGAGTCAGTCCCAAGTGTCACAGTGTCTGGGACTCAGGCTCTGTGGAGATGTACCCAGTGGATTTCTCTGAGCTCAGCCGTGATTCTGGACTCTAGAATAGGTGGTGAGATAAGACCACTTTCTGTATTCAAGACCTCTGGGACTTCAGCTGTTGATTTGAGCTATGGAAATAAAATTCTTCAGCCACAGTTGTGGTGCAGCTGCATCAGGATTGTGTCTGTTCTTGCATTTAAGCCATGTAATCCCTGGCTGTTTCAGGGACTGTGAAACTGCTTGTCTGCACAGATGAGATAAAGGGTTTGGTGTCTGGTTTGAGATACTGATCAAAACTGTAACTAATGGACTGAACAACCAACCATTTAACCGAGTGTTTCACAGCGTGGGGATTTAAAACATTTCTGGAGATTCCCCCAGACATAACCCAGTTCAGCCCAGGCCAATTTGCGTGGTTGATTCATTGATGAGCACCCTGGGACAAGGGACTGAGGGATTTCCAGGCAATCCCCTGTGCTGAAGTTATTCAAGAGTGAAGAGATGTCTGCAAACAAACAATGCAAATTTCCAGTGGACGCTGGGATGTTCACATAGGACAATCTTGTACAGGTGGCTGAGTTTTAGGAGGGTTTTTTCATGTGATTAATATTATTGATAAAGATGGATTGTAGAATCTGAGGGAGTGTTCACATAGGACCAGGGAGCAAATGGATTATAGAATGTGAACTGAAGGGTCTGGGAAGCCTCACCAGATTTAGGTGAAAGTCTTTTTCAACAGAGACCCCTTTGACTCAAGCCCATGGTGAAACTTGAGAGATGTGATTTCACACATGATCATTGTCCTATAATAAGACTAATAAGACACTAAAACCTCTTTTTTTTTTTTTTTAATTAATTTTTTTTTTTTTAGATTTGTACAAGCATCCAGCCTTTGAGCATCTGTGCAAAATATTGATTTCAGGATGAACAGAGTTTCTCTGAAGATTCCATTCTTTAGAGTGAATAAATAATATCTGTTGGCCACAAAGAGAGAAGTTACACTTTTACGACCTCTTCACTACGACTCCATTCACCAAGGCACAGTACAAGCCACACATGGGAAGATTAATTCCATCTATATGAAATTTTTAAAAAATTAGTATTTCAAGAAGCAGTGGAAGAGCTCATGGAGAAATCCATACGGGCTCCATGGCCATTTATAATCCACAATGCCAAAGGTTCGTTGTTATCTTTTAAATACGCTGTATTTTACTTTTGCTGTTTGCTTATTGACTATTTTTTGCTCCTTACGCCATAGAATATAAAATATAATTTAGCATGGCCTGGAGGAATTTTATTAATGCTGATGTGCAGGCTGAAAAACCACATGGCACCCAGCATTATTTAAAAATGAAATGTCTTCACACGGCCGTTGAAAGGTGTTGGTCATGTTGATTAATTAATCCGAGCAAATAAAATAGCAAACTATGATTTTTTTCAAACACCAAAAATTCCATTTTAATATTTTAAGCTCCCTGCATCCTTTATTGAGTTATGAATTTCAATAAAGCAGGGGTAAACTCAATTGTAAAAACAATATACAGTCATTTCTTCAGTTTAGAAGTTTGTTTTCCTCAGTACCTAAAATATGGTGTCATTAGTATCCACCAGGCTTCTTCTGGTGATGCAAATCTTTCTGTCAGGGCTTTTTTGTGGTTTTTTTTTTTTTTTTTTTCCAATGATGTATAGCAACAGTAAATGAGCATAAATGCATTTCACAGCATCCTAGGTCTGAAAATTCAGTTTGCTCCTCCCAGGCACGTAAATACCTGCTAAAGAAAGACTCAGAATGCTCAGAAAAATCAACCCTGAACTGTTAAAAGGTTTAATGAGATGGCAGTTAAGTGTTTTAAAATATGTAAGAGGGTTCCCAGTCTGCAGCTTTCCCCTCCTCCTACTCACTGGAGCCATGGAGATCAGTCTCCAAGTCAGCCACATCTTGGGAAAAGGGAGCTTTAAAATTGATTTAAATTTGAGACAGAGTACATTCCCTCAAATGTATTATAAAAATACATATTTTTTTTAAGGTTTCAGAACTCTCTTTAGCAAAGAATCTCTCATGAAAGTACACCCGTGCTTGGCTGCAGGGTTTACATCATTTACTTCTCTGTTATTTCAGTGGGATATATTATAAAGCTGGAAAAGCATCTTGCAGAGGACTCTAAGCTTTCCTTGTAGTGGAGTAAATGTTTCCACAGCATCCTGCTTTAATGCAGGGATTAATGAGGGTTGAGGCTGAGCAGGGGAAGAATTTGAATAATTGGATTTGCCGTGTGGCTCCTGACTGGGAGATGAGGTAAAACTGGGAATTGTTGTGCTGGGTGAGCACCAGCTGATGTCTTGGAGGGTTCAGGGACACCACGGGAAGTCCCCAGGCCACTCCTGGATTTCTTCTTTTCTGCAAAGCCACTCTCTGACCCCTGGGCTCAGCTTTGCCTCACTGAAATCTCCCACTCCCTTCATTAGAGGGGTCCTGGCTCTTTTTCTGGCGCTTGGGAAGCAAAAATCTGCCATTCTGCAACTGTGAAACTGAAGACACCGCAGGAGATCAAACCAGAGCCTGACGTGCTCCTGCTTTTGGGATGAAATCAAAAGATTTCCTCAAGGCTCCAGAGCTTTGTGTTCCTTAAAGCATCAGTTTCTGAAATAATGAAATAACATGAAACAGTAACTTTCCAAGGGGAAAAAGAAAAATCCCAAAGAACCAAACAACAAAACTTTGGACTTTTACTTTTGGAGAGACAAGTTTAATAAATATTGGAGTGTAATAAAAACCTCAAGTTTTAACAAGGGAGGATTAAGAACAAAAATCCCACAACTTATTTACAAAAGCTCCCCCAAACCCATTCTTCTTTTAATTCCTACATTCTTAGTGGTTGTGACTGAAAAAATGGAAGCTGTTGATAATGAAGTAATGTTTCTGAGGCTGATATTGTGCTCCTTACAACTCAGTGATTTACAGTTTGTGCACAAATAAGCTTCAAATTGATTCTTTTTCTCCTTGGACAGATGGGCTTGAAGGTATTTTTTGGCTGCTCGGATTCAGCAGCATTGAAGCATGGCTAAAAGTGAAATTCTTTCTCTCCTGGTGGCGTGATAATACTGCCAAATATGAAAAATACCAACAGAAATAAAACCTGATGTTGAAAAGTCTGTCAATCAAAAAGTTCAAATTATTCAGCTTGATAGACTGGGTTTGAGCACATAAAACAGGGCAGCAGAGTCCAAAAAGGAATGGTAAGAGGATATGATGTGCCTTTGATTTTAGCTTTGATTACTTTGATTTATTTTAGGTCAGTTTCTTTCAGTATTTGTATTATTCACATAATTTGTGACAGAAAAAAAAAATTAAAAAATCAGCAACAAAAATACCTTTCTTCAAAATCCAAGATGTCACAATCTTCCAGATCTTAAAATTGCACTTCCTTTTCTTTTTGATTTTTGATATTTAAAGAAGAATGACACAAAGGATGAGTCAGGAAAGCACCTTGCTGGAGCAGCTGTCACACGATTCAAACACTGAAAGAATCTGAGAATATTCCTCAGTTTTCTAGAGCTACCCAATAAATTGTGTTACCTCAGTCATTAATTCTCCAAATAAATGAGCAGGAGGACCTCCTGCTCTCTGCAGACATCTCAGGAAAGGTCATCTCTTAGGATCCAAGGATGTTCCCACATTTCCACACCAAATGATTAACCTTTGCAGAAACTGGCTTGTGTTATTGTTGTTTTCTTGGAGTAATCTGGGGAGGGTTTGGTTTTGGTTGGGTTTTTTTGGTTTGGCTTGGTGTTTTTTCTTTTTGTCTTGCTTTCGTTGGTTGCTTGGTTTGTTTTGTGGCTTTTTGTTTTGGTTTTGGGGGCTTTTTGAAAGATTCTTGCGGAAGTTTTTTGTTGGATTTGTGTTTTCCAAAGAGATCTAAGGGACAACTTTGTGTGCCTTTATGGATGGAATATGGCAGGCAGGGGAGGTGAACAGGGAGAGAAACACACCCCGTGTCCTACCCAAACTGTCCAACAAGCCAGTGGCAAAATAAAGAGGGAAAGGAAACATCCTCTGTTCCAACTTTTCTTCCTAATTAACTTCTGGGCTACAAGTTCAGGCTTGGGGTTCCTAAATCAAAATCCCCTAAATCTCGTGTTCTTATCCCCTCACACATCCCTAGCACAAAAAAACCTTCATCCTCTGACCCCCCAGCAGAATTAAGAATTCAATTTTCTGCAATGTCTGCTTGGGAAGTGTTCAGTGCAATACAAATTCCAGGCTTTATTAATTTTTCAGTTCTTTCTCTGCCGTGGTGTGGGATTCCAAGGAGATCCTACTGCCGCTGGGTGTCTCTAGGAAGGAAATCCTCCCATAAATTCACACATCTCCAACTGGTTTTATGTGATTTGTTAGAAAACAAATTAGGTTCGACTTGGGCAGGAATTAATCCTCCTCCAATCAAGCAGTCCAGCTGAACACAGTTTTGAAAAGATGTCTTTCAAAAGAAAGAGATTTGACCACACAGACATTTACGAACTTTATATAATTTTATGCTCATCCAACTTTTGTATTTTAACCCCTGGATTCTGTGGAATCAAAGCAAACAAGAACCTGTAACGTGCATGAAACTGTAGAATACAAAGGGTTCATGTCCAAGGTAATTAAATATTGTTATCAAACATGCTCTGTTTTAACAGCTCCACTGTTTTGCAGCTCCAGAGCTGGAAAACCTCTTTCGAAAACCGAAGACTCCCAGGGCTCAAAATTTACCTGCCTACATGAATATCTAAGAGAATTGAACTGCCAGTCAGTTTACCTTCCTTTATTTTAGGATATAGACAGAACCCTCATCATCTACAGCTTAAAACAAATAAACCAGGGAGAGAATTTCCTCAGCACAATTACCCATGGCATAGTGGATAATTTTGCAGGTGAAGGCAGCACTGTGAGTACATTTCTCAACATTAAATAAAAAAAAAACCCAGGTGATTCCAATGTTTGGTGAAGATATGGGGACCACAAATTTGCTCATTTATAGGTTCTGGGAGTTTCAACCTCTCCAAGTCCCACTGAAATACCAAAGAAGTTTGCTTATTTAGGGTCTTTTGATGGTCCCAGGCTCGCTCGACTCAGACATCACTTTTTAACCCAATTGAGTCAAATTCACTCGTTGTCATTTGCTGAATTCAATAGTGGAAATACAGTTTGGGAACGTCTAGACGAGGCTTTATCTCCACCCACAACCTGATAACTGCATTATTCACCTCATGGCAATAAATATATGCAATTTATACAATAGACACTTCAAAGGAGTGTGTGAAGGAAAATTACTCCTGAAACACAGGGAATCAGCCACATTTCCTGCACTTAAGCCTGTAAATGTTTCCTCTAGCTCGAGTTGTAAATGCCTGTGATCTCACTGCTAAAGAAAGCAATAATAACAATAATAACAGGGCTCTCATCCCAATTCCTGGTCTCTAGTTCCCACAGGACTTGTAGATTTATTGCCTCTTGCTTTCTGCAGCATCTGGGTTTTGTTGCATTGTACAGAAATACTCTTACCTAGGAGTTTGCCACTTGTGTGGCTTTTCTCTCCCCTCTCAGAGAAAAGTCCCAATTAATGCAGAGCAGCAATACACAGAATTAAGGGGTGGATTTGAGGGGTTGGTTGGGAATTCTTCCCTTGACTCCCAGTTGTTTACCTTTCTTAGCACAACCTGCTTTTACAATTATATTGCAGATCCAAAGGGGACACATTGTCCCAAAAATTACTCATCATGACAGTCTTCAAACCACACTAAAATCCCATCTAAGACCAATTCTCATTCTGATTTTTATAGGAGTATATTTAGCTTTTGGCAGAACTAATTTAGAAAAGGTAATTAATTTTGGAGTGATCACACCCGGGCTATTGAGATGGGGGCATTTTAATGAAAATGTTCATAATAATTATGAAGTGACCTTTTGCTGTTTATTGAAACACTTATTTTATGAGTGTCTCCTCAAGAAAATAAAAAGAAAAAAAAAGTACAGGTGGCACAGAAAAAGGGTAAAAGAATATGTTAAAGATTTATTTATAGTTCTACTTCCAGTATTTGTATTCTCAAATCTAATATTCTAATCCAGCTTAAAACTTCTTTCTGCCTTACTATCATAAGGCACAGACTCCTCTCCCATTTCCTCATGGTGATGTTTCACCCCCAAATCAAGGTTCCAAATTTTATTTATTTAGGGTCAGGGTTATCCTGGCACAGCCTTGGGAGCAGCTGAGGCTCATTTACCTGATCAGGTTATTTGGGATTCTCTGCATTTGTGGAAATCAATTTCTTTTTTCTTTTCCAGGACCGAACACAACCTGTTTTGCAGAAGTAACAGGAGCACGTCCTAAATCTGTCTGTCTGAAAACACAAAAAGGCCTTGAGCTTTTATCTTTTCTATTCTCGATAATTTCTCCCACTGGCTCAGCTGTGAGCACCTAGGCTAGGCTGAGTGCACTGGAAAATAAATAATAAAATAAAATAAAATAAAATAAAATAAAATAAAATAAAATANTAAAATAATAAATAAAATAAAGTAAAATAAAATAAAGTAAAGACAGTTTAGTTTTGAAAGATATATTTTAGATGTGCTTTAAGCATAAGAAACAGAGGAGAAAGAGAGATGAGCTTATACTCAGGTAGGGTTGGTGTAAGCACTGGGAGATTCACCTGGAGAAAAATTTCTGAATAAATGTGAAATTTTAGAGCCAGACAAAGTATCTGGGAGGTTTAGAACTGTCCAGAGCTTCTCTTTTGCTGCAGAAGACCACAATTTTTACATAAATATTAGAAATTTGACATTTTTAATGTAATTGACATTTTTAATTTATGAAATACTGTGGCATGAAAAGACTCTCCAGAACAACAGTTGGCACCTTCCCACTGTCCATAGGAGCAGGGAAGGGGATAAATCAAAAGTGCTTTGGCTACTGGTGGAAAGGATTACAGCAATAACAAAAATTCCAGCTGGGAGTTGGGAAATTAAATTGCCAGAGGAAACCCACAGCAATTGTTCCAACAACAACTCAGAAACAGGAATTGGAAGCCTCTGTCCTTCAAGAAAGGAAAATGAAGCCCCCAGTGCAATTTCTTGAGAAGAAATTGGGATTTGGTGCCTCCATGACGCGGATGGAGCTTGTCTGACAAAAAGGGTTATCAAGGCTGAAGAACAAAGTCCAAACACAATTCCTTGTCTTGCTGGATTTGATCTCGAATCTTATTTTGCTCCTCAAACACTTCAGGTGTCTCTGTTGTCTCACTGAGGATGGCAAAAACAGGAGAGTGCAGCTGAAAGGTCAGTGCCAAGGAAGCTGGAATTACATGTTTGAATTAGTCAGCTTGGTGACATTTTACATGAATTACTGTGGATTGCAAAGAGTAGAAAAATCTGAATAAAAACAGCGTTAAGGAACGTGCAGAAATGCTGCAGAGCCCTCCAGTGCCGTGAGCACCCAGCAAAGAGTTCGCAGTCATTTTTATCTCAAAGAAATACAAGATTAACTCAGGCTGTTCTATTTCTCCAAGTGAAATAACTTGCACAAAAGTAGGTTACATCAATGACTGCGTGTTCAAATTGTTAATTACAAGTTTTATGGGTTTCCAGTTTGGTGTTGGTGGCACAGCATTATAAATCAGGCACAACCCCATCGACACTGATAGACTGGTGCTGCTTTAAATTGGTGTGAGGTGGGAATTGAAATGTAAAAGCTCAGAGGAAAAGTTGTGTCCTTAAATGACATATCTGGAGTGTGTTTGAAGCAGTGGCTGTTCATTTATACCAGTGGGGAACTGAAATTCCTGTGGAAATGTGACCAAATATGAAATAAAGTAATATTCCAGTAAAAGGGATATGTTCTGTCCATCTGGACATGCAAAAATATCAGGTTTTTGTTTGGCTGGTTGGTTTTGGGGGGTTTTGTTTGTTTGTTTTTTCTGCTTGTTGAAATGAAAGTATTTTGGGTCTATTTTGTGCAACATTAAACACTTGTCTCAACAGGAGTTTTCAGGGCAGGAGTCTTCACCTGCACCACTCACCTGTGCTCTGTATAATTTGGGTCTCACACACCCAACAATCCATAGAACCTCTGTAGAATCAACTGAAATTGCGTGATCCAGTGATAAAAGGTTATTTAAAAAAAACAACCCCTTAATCAGACTGCTAAGGCAACTCTTTTTTTCTTTTTTTTTAAGTAAAAGTCCATCTGTAACAATTTTTTGCTCCACATTTCAGTCCCAATAAGCTATTTTAAAATAGCACTGAACTGGGGACATAATTCACATAAAGGGTGGGGCTTTACAAGTGGGGAGTTTACAAAGAGGGGAATTCTCTTGTCTGGTGCAATGAATGAGATCCAAGTGAAGGGAAAACATTGGCCAGAAGTAAAACTCTTTCACGGTTTTGAGAGGTATTTCTGTTAAAATGGGCTTCTCACAGTAACATTGAGGAATTCAAAGGAGTTGTCATCATCTACAGGGGCAGGAGGTGACAGTTGGTTGATGCCTTGTAAGGCATTGGGAGATAATGGCCAGAGATTGGGAGAAATTTTGTACATCAGGAGGAATTTCTTCATGGAAAGGGTTGTTAAACCTTGGAATGGGCTGCCAGGGAGGTGGTGGAGTCCTCACCCTTAGAGGCGTCCAAGAATTGACTGGACGTGGCACTGGGGGACAAGGTGGGGATTAGCCAAAAGCTGGACTTGATCCTGGGCCTAAATGACTCTGTGATAAGGGTTAGATTCAAAGTTTATGAAATATAGAACAAAAGCAGATGTATTTGTGCAAGAATATTTTTTCAAGAGAAGTAGGTCAGGAAGGAGTGGTTTAAGAGTTTCCTGTGAGGTGAGAGATGGTTTAAATCTTCTTTTATTACCTTAAATAATAATTATTAGAAAAGTTTCTGAATTTGGAGCACTGTGACAACCACTGAAGGGGTTAATCTAAGAGGTGTAGAGCAGAAAAAGGAAATGGCAGAAAACAGAGGGGAATGGGGGCATGGCCAACAAGAACAGCTAAAGGTGGTGTTTCCCACCAGGAAAAGCTGAGGGAAACCAGCACCAGGAGAGCTGCGCAGCTCAAGTTCTCAGCGTTCAACAAGTTGCTGCAAACAGAAAACAATTTTCTGGGATCAAAATCTGGGGATTAGAGGCTGTATTTCAAATTGGAATCCAATCCCCGCTGCAAGACTGGAATCCAATCCCTAACAAAGAGGAGACATCTGGAAACATGGGACAAGGGCAGTGACTTCACTCACCTCAGAGCCTGCAGAAGGAAGGGAAGCTGAAATCCCAACCTGGCTGTGGTTTCCCAGCTCAGTGGGAAGCCTGGCAGCAGCCCAAGGTTTAATGAAACCCTTCCCAGGTCCTCGCTGGAGTGACAAGCCCATAATGCAGGATCTAACCAGCAGTGGAAGGGATAATAACGTGTAGGCTGATAAAGTCAGAGCTCTGTGAGGATTAAATTGGCCCCACAGCTTCATCCCCACACCCCATAGGAGGAGGGAGGGGTTCATTGCTGGGGAAATGATGCTGTCTGTTCCCTGACAGCACCACTCTGTGCAATCCAGCTTTAACGTGGAGCAATTTCCAAGTTTGGCTCCATCATGGGGCAGCAGGGAGAAATCAGGAGGTGGCTCCTCCCTAATGGATGTTTCTCCTCTCCAGGCTGATTGTGCAGAAGAATGGAAATGGCTCGTTTGACACACTGCAAGCACATGGCCAAAGGACCCCGAGTCCTGACACCCTCTCAGAGGGGTTTTTAGACCACTTTTCCCTCCAGCAGGCAGGTGAGTGGAGTGGCCGTGGAACAAAACTTCAATTACAGAGGAAAATAATCACTGCTTGGAGTTCCCAGGTATGAGGAGTTTTAGGCTCTGAGCCTTTCTGGGAGCCAGAGTTAATTACAGCTTATATTTTGTACCCTGCCTTAGGCAGAGTGGGGGGGATTCCCTGGGCTGCTCTGTGACATCTGATTTCCTTTTTCCCCTGGGTAGTGGAGTGACAGCCATTAAACCCAGCTGCCTGTAAGAATTAGAGCACAGGAATGCCAGCAGAAATAAGCAGCTGTGTTAAGGTTTTCAGATTTCCCTGTTCTGTTCTTGATGTCAGCAATAAGGCACAAAACCTATCAGACGGAGCCCTGCACATTTTCCTTAAAATTGCTCTTGTCAAAACTTCTGGGACAATTTTCTAGTCTCAGGTACTCAGAGACATGCTGTTATTAAGTTTCTAACGTCTGGCACTCATTTAAGGGCAGAAACTGCAATCAGATGATTTGCAACATCTTTCTCTGATCAGTAAAATTAGGCTGCAAGCTTGATAAGGAATAATAAATCTCTTATATCCTTTCTCCCCTTGTCTTTCTTTTCCAAAACACTGAATTATTGCCAATCAAGATTTTTTTTTTAATTTTCTTGATCATGCAACATCTACTTGCTACTTACAGGGTTTAATTTGGAGTTTCAGTTAGTTAATTGGCTGAGAAATAGGGATCATAGAATATGATTGGAAGGGACCCACAAGGATCAGCACAGTCTGATTCCAAGCAATATTTCCAAAATTCCTTAAGGAATGGATTTTTGCCTCACCGTCTGTCACACCTGTAGGCATTAATTTGGCTTTCTAAGGAAAAATCTCTTCAGCGAGAAACTTTTCTGAGACAAGTTGGGTGCACGAAATAAGTGATGGAGAGGAGGCTACATGGAGCTTTTATTATTTTTTAAAACATGTGAAATACAAATAGTAAAAAAAAAAAAAAATAGCAAAAACTTCAATTAACTAAACATTTCAGCTCTAGATGAAGCCTGGCTGACTCAGTGCTGCTACATAAACATTGGTTTAAGCGGTAACTGCTGTAGGAAGGAATCAATTAGCAGGCTAAATGGTCGTGTCAATTTGCAAACAATTAAGAATTAAATGGAGAAACACCAATTTGTGGTTACTCATGGTCTGGCTGTAAGTCTCCTACAGAGCAAATATCAGCCAAACAAACACCAGCAGTGGTAACTTGGGGGTTCTAATGCTCATTCCTTATTTCTGTGCTATGAAACAATCAACATCAGCTCCCTGACAGCCCAGAGTCTGAGACACGTCCAGCACTGAAGCAAAATAAAAATCTTGAACGGATCAACTCTGTTCCCTATGGTGTCCAAAAGCACACCAGGCTAAAGCATAGGTAAATACTCAGAATATCTCTCTCAGGGCTTTATAAAAGCAATTACTGAGTGAGATAACCAGGGTCCCCCATGCCCTTCCCAGACATCTCTTTTGGTAAAGGCAGAGTTTTATAAAACTAGTTCCACACCAAAAAAATATTGAGTTTTCAAGATGCAGGCTGAATTTGCTTTGCAAAACCTCATCCTAGAGAATCACTTCCAGCCTAATTATCATAACACTCACTTGGGAAGCAAAACTAAAATCAAATTCTGAGTGAAAAGGGCTGAAATCTTGTTCCCTGAATCCCGAGGTGGGGAATCAACATGTCCGTGAACATGGATATAGCAGCATCATCATTTCCCTTCATTTTTTCATGGATATGAGGAATTAAAAAGTAAAAGCATTTGACTAAATGCAAATAAATTTGATTTTTTACCAAATCAGCCCCATCAGTGAAGTTTCTGGCACAATTCCCTTGACCAGAGCATCCAAAAGGCCACAATGAACCACCCTGGAAGTTTTCCTTTCTTTCCCTGAGTTTCCCAGGGGGAACAGCTGATCTTACAGATCCTTACAGCCAAACGAGAGGAATCTCACCAGCAACATTTAAATCCAATTTACTTCATCACAGAGCTTCCCTCACTAGATCTATAAATGCCCATCGTTTATAGACCATGTTAAAATCCTAAAATGTCCAGAACATAAAGACTAAGGTTGCCAGCAGGAATTTAAGGAGTGAATGGACATTTACTGGGATTTACTGAGGACAAAGGTCTCAAGGAGAAGGGAGAACCTTGATTCTAACTCTGCTTGGAGTAAACTTGGAGAAAAACAGAACTTTCCTCGCCCACACCTGAAATTATCTTGCACTGATGGATCCTAGGAGGCAAACAGGGTTACCATGAGCCAGTTCCCAATACAGATTTATAAACTACCTCCACCAGAGAGGTGGGCTATAAATTATCCCTTTTTGGCCCATTCAAGTCATGTGCAGTTTCCTGGCTCACATCAGTGACTATGTTGATTGAATCTTGCATTTATTATCTGCAAATACTGCCAGATAAATTGGTAAAATGAAATTATTTCCCTGCAGGGTCCAGTTTTATGTGGATGCAAGATTGTGGAAATTATTGGAAAATAATTTTAATAATTTTAATAATTTAATTGGAAATTATCTGTTTACCTATGCCTGTTTACCTTACCATATTTATTATAATAAATATTACTGTGGAAAAAATATAATTTGTTTCCTATAATTCTTTGTTTGCAATGTCTTGTGTTCCAGAACTCCAAGAGATGCCTGTGCAAGAGCATCAGGAGAGAGGATGTGCAGCACTGATTATGGGATTTAATGGATAATCCAGCCCAAATATCCTCCCTTTCTGGGTGTCCCCAGAGATCAGAAGGGTGTGTTTATATGGCCAGAGGCACATCTTCTTCTGCCTTAATTAAACTTTCCCAGCTTTGTATCCCAATCCACAGCAGGATGGAGACCTTTATAAAATTCCAGGGATAATCTGTGGCGTGGGTAATTTGTTGTGTCCTTGGCAAGGTAACAGAGGAGCTGAAGTGGTCATTGTGTCAAAAGCCTTTCCTGATGAGAAAGGTTCAAAACCAGGAGGAAAACATTGAGTCAGGTTCACCAAGGTTGGTAATACGGCAAATGTCACAGGAAAAATTGCTGTAAGCCAAGAAAAATCCATATGAAACTTCTCAAGAGTCCTGGACCATTACTTTTAGCATAGAAGTTTCTTTATCTACAGAAACAGGACCACAAAATGTTGCTTTTTAGAAGTATTTGGCATTTTGTTTGATTGACAGAATTTTAGATGAATGTGATACTCAGTTTTCTCACCGATTTGTTGTGCTTTAGCATTCCAAATATTAACTGTGAGTAGGAGCAACTTAATTTTTGTGGTTTCTTCCTTGGACCAAGGAGGGAAAATTCTCTATATAAAAGTCTTTTTTTTTTTTTTTTTTTTTTTTTTTTTTTTTTTTTTACCTCAGGAACCACCGTATCATTTCCAAACCAAAATCAAAGCAGAAGCGTTCCTTTAATGTTTTGAGAAGTTTTAAAAGCCATTGTGGAGTCACAAAGCAAGTGAAAAAGCAAAGAGGAGAGACCTGATAGAGACGAGAAATAGTCCAATTGGAAACACCATGAGAAGTTGCAGAACTCTCACATTATGACTAGAAAAGATGCCAAGAAATTGGATTTAACATTTCTGCATTAACAGAAATTTCAAAGGGAGCAACCTAAAGAAATTTTAATTCTTAGTGAATAAAAAAGGGAACAGGAAAAATACAATTGCATGCAGAGATGACAAATAACTGCAGTGCAAGATTGTATCCAACTCCAGCACATTTTGAAAGAATCTTTATTTGCTTCCTGAGGCTTTGTTGAAGAATTGTCTTCACTCTGGTGGCCTGGGGTCCAGTGTGCTGTTTTATAACAATTAGAGCTGCAGAAGGAATGAAACACCTTAGACTGTTCTAAACTTAATGCAGAGACTCAGGAAATCCCTTTAACAAAGGTGGGTGTCCTTACTTCTTCCGAATCCAGATGGATGTTTTGAATGGAGCAGCTTTTGAGGAAATACCTTTCTAAAACACAACAGTTTCAATTCCAAGCAGAAGGCAGCACCAGGAACAGTCACAATCCCCGAAGTTCCCCTTGCTTCCCAAATGGTGTTGAGAAACAAACTTTTTTGGCTGTAATTCGTGTCACACAAACAGCTCCAGACCCTCGGTGGGAAGTGTGAGACTCCACTGCAGCACCTCTGATGGGTCCCTTCCAACTCTTTCCTGAGCTACAGAACTACTCACATGTGGTTTTTTCACTCATCCGACACCAGAAGTTCAAAATAAGTCAGCAAAGGGTGGAAGAAGTGCCCTTTTCTCCTCACGGACTGTGGAGTCAACATCAGCAGCCTTGGTGGAGACACCTGTGACAGTCTGAAATCATCAGTCCTAAAATTTCTTCTCTTCTCTTGAGGTCTGCGGAGTCTGTGTTGAGCTGCTGCATCTCAGACTCTGTGGCCCCATCTGTACTGTATCTAAATCGGGACAAATCCATTCCCTCCCTTCAGGAAATCATCCAAACTGCTTCCTGAAAATCAGTGATGGCTTGTCATAATTGATGTGAACAAATCCAGGAATTGATTCAAATGCATGGCCAAAACCATGTTAAAAATGTAGCAATTCAGCTGCATGAATAGTCAAATCTGCCCTGCTGCTGAAGAGTTTGCTAGGCTGAAAATGTGACATTTGATTTAAAAACTGATGGATATTTTTGATCCCAGCCTCTAAGTCCCCCCAAAACCCAGAGGAAGCCCAATGAAATTAAAGGTATTGATGGGATCAAGCTGTTTGCATTTACACAGAATTCTCAGAATATTACACAGAATACATTTAATCAGGATATTATCAGCTACAGAAACCCAAATGGCAAAGCATGAAAGTATGGTAGAAAAAAGAAACCATTAATAAAAATAAAATAAATAAAAAAATACAAGAGAGAAAAAAACAGAAGAATTAAATTTGTTCAGAGCGGAAAAAAGCATTGTAGCTTTCTAAAACTTTATTTAATGCAGCAACTCCAAGAGTCAGAGATTTTACGAGGCCTCTTTATCCCATTATTAGGTCACTTAATAGAAAAAGCTGCAACAGCTCCAACCTGCAATTAAACATTGATCTTTCTCCAAAAAAGCACAACTTTCTAAAGGAAGTGCTGCCTGAACGCAGCCTTCCCATCCATCATTTCAAATGACAACTCCTAGAGACATGTCAAAAAGAAGCAAAAAAACCCGGGATGGTTCAGGCTCAGCATGTTCTGTAACAACATAATTGACACAACCCCAGAGGGGAAGGATTTGTCAGACACTGTCAGCCCCAGCAGCTGCGGAGGCTCAATTTTCTCAAAATTATAAGGTTCCCCCTAAGCAGTTTTTGTAACAGAGTGAAAAAGAGTAATGTGTAGAAAAGTTTCTTTTTAGGAATAAAAGAGCTGATTAAACCTCCACCATTAACCCCAAAATGCCAACCATTAGCAGGCGGCATTTAGACTTCATTTGTACTTCACTGTGCAGCTACTGCAAACACACAGCAAGAAAGAGGAATTTGCAGGCTAAAAAACACTAATTGAGGTGAGATATTAATGACAAAAGTGTGTTTAGCACGATACGGTCAGCAATAAACAGCTTTAAATAGTTAAAAACCTGTTGTTTTGGTGAGACAGAAACTTGGTTTGGAAAGACAGGTGTCTGCTAAGGAAGGCTGGAGCTTCCCTTGGAATGGAGAATGTAAACCCCTTCCCTCTGAATTATTATCATTTTGAAATTAAGGGGCTCTCAGGAAAAGATATGGGAATAGGAATAACAGTTCTTCACTAGGAAAATTAAAATGAAAACGCAGTAGAACAAATAAACCACTGACAGAGTCAGAACACAACCTGACACCTGTTGGTCAGGGTGTTGGTGTCAGTCCAATCAAGTCCTCCTGCAGTGACAGATGTGGTTCTGTTGGAGCACAGATGATCCTGCAGAAGGATCCAGTGATGACAGATGGGTCTGGTCTTCCTCTGGGAATCCAGTGCAAACAGGCTGTCCTGGTGTTCTGACTCTCAGGTTTTATCCAGGTAGGAATGCTGGGCTCCTCCCCCTGGGTGGAGCATCTCCCAATGGGATGATGTAATTGTATCAGCCCTGCAGTGAGCCTGGATGGCCCATGAACAGCAGATATCCCCTGGAGGGAGGATGGGTCCTGGAAGAGATAAAGAACACTGCCCCACCTGGTTTTAACAGACGGTGATAGAATTCACACCTCTGGTTACATCTTGCATTGCAACCTAAGACAGACAGGCACTCCTGTAAACCCTATTTCTGTTTTATCAAGGATAGCAACAGGTGCACATGGGTGAAACATACACAGAGAGAAGGGTTTGGTGTCAACTCTCAAAATCTAAATAGTAATGAAACTTCCTTCTCATCCATGTGTCACCTAATTGCTGTTTTCCACAAACTTACAGTCCTGGATAGCAAGTCAAGAGAGCTGGCTTTTTAAAAAATTTGTTGGAAGCAGCCTAATAACCCTGATAACTGTTCCAGGTGTTCTCATGATTTTGTTTAATTTTTATTGAGCAGAAGTTGAAGTTTTAAACTAATTGCAGGCATTATTCTGTGGGAATCAGTTAGGACCAGATTCCTAAAGGAATATGCAATGCTTCTTTATGCAGTTTTATCAGACCTGAGTAGTCAAAATGATTAAAGCCCATTTCCAAAATACCCCCTTTTTAAAACCCCCGGGATTATAAACCCATTTCCAACAAATACCAAGTGTTTCACTATTGTATCTTGTGAAAATCCAGTTACCTTCAAGAATCTGCTTCTTAATTACCCTGTGGTCCCTAAGTAGCTGAGTCAGAGAAACACAGCAGGTTCAACATTCCTTAAAAGAAATTAATAAATCCAGGCTTGATCTCATGGGTTTCAACCAACTGTAAAAGAGAGATAATCTTATGTCCCTGTCTCTTAAAGGAGCTGTCAAGATAAATAAAAAAAGCCTGAAATGCTCAGATCTCTCAATAATGAGGTCATGTAAGTGTCAGAATTAGATAAGAAGAACTGACAGTTCTGATAAACTACATGAAGATTGTATGGATATTCCAGCAAGTCCCCGCAGACCTATTTTAGCTCTACAAATATTTTCCCAGTGTTACATCCAGTTAACAGAAAAATCAATCTAGCAAGATCAAATTGAGTTTGGGTTAATTGAATGAATGCCAATATCAGTGGCAATATTAAAAGGAAAGAAAAAGTAGAATAGGAAAGGACATGCAGCTTCTGATTCGTAACATTAAAAAGTTAAAACTAAAGGAACAAAACTAACTAGGTTTTAAAAAAAGCCAGGCTTGAAGGTTTGGGTTGAAAGGGATTTGCAAAGACTATCTCATTCCAACCTCCTGCTGCCCCTTCCACTATCCCAACATTGCCCAAACATTTATTTATTCAGATAAGAAATGGCAGAAATATGAAGAAAAAAAGTTAAATAAAATCCAGAGGATTGTTTTAGAGGCAAGCCACAAGGACTTGCAGGCTGAGGCCCTCAGCGGGACCCAGTTTAGAGTGCAAGGAAGGATATTTATCATGCCAGTTTAATGGGAAATGTGCCCATCATTCCGGGGAACTTAATGCCAGCTTTATATCCCTTATTAATTGTTCTCAGCCTCAGAAAAGCTTCCTTCAGGCTTGGTTTTCTCCACAGAAGCTGTCAGTAAAACACCATTTGTTGAAAAATAGCACATTGCTCAGTCTTTCTTCCGTGCGCCCTGTGACCCTGTGGCTGGAACAATTCAGTTGCAGGAGTTTTCATCATCAACATTTTAAATCCTGCAGTTCCCATTTTTATGGATTTTTTTACCCCGAAAAAAAAAAAAATGTTTTTCTCCGAGAGGACACAAAACATTGGAAAAAAACAAGTTAACAATGAGCTGTGATCTTAGCAGGGGCCTGGGCTGAGAAAAATCCTTTAACAGAGATGTCAAAGTCAAATCCAGGCTCCAAATTGGTTTCTCTAAATTTTACCTGTCCGAGGTCAGAGACCTGTGTATCCTTAGGGATCTTCCTGAGATTCATGCAGGGTTTTGCTCTCATATCCAGCATTTATTACACCAGATACTCTGGGGGGTGGAAAGGCAAAGAATGACTAAGCAAACAGTCAAAAACCTGATTACAGGAAAGGTCTGCCTGTAAAGAAGTACCTTTGTACTATTCTTCAGGAGGTGAAGGGGAAAATACAATAATTAATTTGTTATTGGGACTGCAACATGCTAATCATCCATGACCCTTATTGAAACCTGGAAGGAAACAAGCACAACCTCTGGCTAGGGCAGAATATAAATGTTTGAGGAGGGCTGCAAGTGGGAGATGCCTGGGTCAGAGATGTAAATGCAGCTTGAGGGGAATGAAAACACTCATGAAGAGCTGGAAATGGAGCAAGTTAATTAAAAATACTAAAATTTAGAAAAAAAAAAAAAAAAGAAAAGAAGAGATTTAGAAGTCTCTGGAGAGCAAAGACCACTTCCTTGGCTAAATGAGCAAGTTGGGGGATCTAAATGCCAAAGTTGGATGTGCAACTTTGGGGAACTGTCCCATGTTTAATTTTGCTCTGATCAGCAATGTGCTGAGCTGCAGCAATGAGTGGTGGGTGTCTGCTAAGGCTGCTTGGTTTGAATCTACTGAATTAAACAGAGTGTCCACACTGCAGTGACAGGATGGAAATAATTGCTGTCCCTCTCTCAGCCTCACTGAGAGAAAGGAGATAAGTTACCAGGCCTAATCATTCCTTAATATCACAGAATTATAGAATGGTTTGGGTTGGAAAGGACCCTAAAGATTATTTTGTTCCACTCCCAGCCATGGGCAGGGACACCTTCCCCTATCCCAGGTTTCTCCAAACCCTCTCCAACCCAACCTTGGATGTTTCCAGGGATGAAAATGATTATTCTGAAAACTCCCCAGGATTCCATTTGGGAAAAAAAAAAAAATTGTGGCTAATCCTGGGAAGTCCCTGCAGCTCCCAGCAAAAACCTGCTCGTGGTGGTGCAGGATAGATACAATGCCCTTAACAAAAGTGGGTGTTTTATCCCCATGAGGTAGGAATAAGATAAGGCTGGGGGAAAGCCAGCTAATCTGGGTCACCAGATGGGAAACTGCAAAAGGCACAGGAGCCTGAATTCTCTGAATGGGAGCAAAACAAAAGGGCAGAGCCATTACAGCAGCTCTAATGTTCCTTAACGAGTGGGGATGGCAGAGAAAAACCTACAGTTGACTTATGTTGGTTTATAAGCAACAGCTGTTTAGGAGAACAACAATGCACAGAACAGAAACAGTGCAGGCTATTTATTGTCAGGGCAATAGTAATGGGAACTTTTGCTGTGGAGACAGAGAGACCTGCCACTGCTCAGCCTGGAGAAGAGAAGGATCCAGGGAGAATCTCATTTTGGCCTTCCAGTAAATAAAAATGGCTTACAAACAGGAGGAATGACTTTTTACTTGGGCTGAGTAATCACGGGACAAAGGGGAAGGATTTTAAACTGCCCAGTTTTAATGTGTAGGGCACATCTGTGCTGTTCCAAAAGCGTTTCTGACAGTTGCTTTGTGTCTTTCATTGGGGTTTATTCTGCAGGACCAAAGAAATTCACATCTTCTTTTGTAACAGCAGCAAAAAGCTGCTTGGTGGCCACTTCACATGATGGACTCAAGGTCCATCAACATCTGGAGATAAAAAAAATCATCAGCTCCTGTGAAAGAAGCATCAAAGCCCTGAGAAGGACAAATACACTGCCTGGGGCTGAGGAGGAGATGGCCCCCTTCCCTGTCAGTAAGGGCTGATGTGCATTAATTCTGCCTTTCCATTCTACTTCTCAAAATCAAAGTATATTTAGGATTATTTTAGGAAAAAAATATAAATAATCCCCAATTATTCCATTTTACTTCTCAAAATCAAAATGTATTTAGCACAATTAAAAAAATAATAATAATAAAAAAATAAATAATCCCTAATTATAAGCAGCCTGGGATAGTGGAAGGTGCCCCAGCTCATGGAGTGGAACAAGATGAGCTTTAAAGTCTCTTCAACCCAAACCATTCTGTAATTCTGTGATAAACAGTAAAAAAGTATTACATCTCCACAAAAAATACAAACTTTCTGAAAACATGAGGGAGACGTGAAAGCGGAGAAAAAAGCCGACAAAATTTCAAAATTGCTTTCACTTAAGGAAAAGAAGCATTAAAATGATAATGGCTGAACACAAAACACCTCATAGCGAGTTCTACAAAATTAAAAGAAAATTAAAAATCGGGACTTAAAGCATGCTTTTAATCAGCTGTGCTGGTTTATGGATTCAGCTCTAATCAGCTGTGCTGGTTTATGGATTCAGCTCATCAGCCTGAGATCTATCTCAGCACCATCCTCTGCCAGCCCCTTCCTCCCCCCAGGAGTGAAAACATCCCTGCTCTCCCAGGAACCTGCTTGCAGGCAAAACCACTGCTGGGCACAGCATGGGATTCTCCTAATTAGGGCCTGAATTCCTCTCCCTCTGCCATCAGTGGTCACCCTGCATTAAAGCAAAAATCAGTTTTTAATGCGAGGAGAGGCTCCTAACACAGGATATTTTCCTACTTCAGCAGCGAGCAGCTAAATGAAAGATACCCAAAGAATTCTTTGGAAGGTTTAAAGGAAAGAGTCAGCTCACACAGCACTCAGGGCAGAAATGTGCCATCAGAGTTACCACAATCCAAGCCATATTCCCTGATGCAGAACTCCTTTGATGGACTCTTCTCCCCACAGACTGCAGCGTCCTCGCAGCCTGAGCGTGTCCTGTGTGAGCTTATTAAATTGTTCCTTTAATTAGCCTGATCTAATGAACTCGCTGCTGGACTGACTGCTCGGAGTTGGGGTTTGCTGTTCAATGTTCAGACAGCTCCCAGAGAAAAAAACTGCCCACAAGGAAATAAAGTTCCCTGATGTTTAAGGGAGAGCAAAGAGCCTCCAAATATTAGGAGATTATTGGGTTAAAGGTTTTGGTGAAGGGCCTCAAAGATAGAAAAGATCCCCATCCAAAAACAAACAGAAAAAAACCCACAAAAAACCTCACACATAAAGAGCCCCTTTCCCTTCCCTTCCCTTCCCTTCCCTTCCCTTCCCTTCCCTTCAAACAACAAAAACTTTGAAGAATGAAGAAAAGACATTAGGATGGAATGTGATAGCATTANTTCCCTTCCCTTCCCTTCCCTTCCCTTCCCTTCCCTTTTGTTTCTAGGACTCGTTATTTCCCTGTCCAAAGGAATTTCCATCCCAGGAATGTAAATACCACTTGGATTGGTACAAACCAGCCCTGGTGGCCCGGCCTGGAGACCAAAGTTGGGCTGATTTAAATAGATTAATGACATCATCTGTCCCAAATAGACAACAAAAATAAAGCCTTTTAGGGGGAAATAAAATTCCAAACATTTAATTAATCAGTGAGTGAATGAAGAAATATTTACACTTTAAATGATGATTTTTTTTCCTTTTCCCAAGGTCTCCTTTTACTTATGTTCTGGCTGATCAGAGCAAAATTAAACATGGGACAGCTCCCCCAGCTCAGTTTAGGCGGAACTTTGTGGCTTCTGCTTTCTCAGACATGAAGAAAAGATCGAGCTTTGCTTTTTCCCCTCGTGTCTGCCGCTCTGACAAAAGATGCCACCTCCCTTTCCAGGCTTTGCTCCATTAAATCCAGAAGCAATCCTGCTGCTGGACAAGGTCAGGTTTTTCATGTTACCATCAGCCACAGAGCAGGCCATGGACGTGTGAGGCAGCTGCTCACAACTCTGCCCTTTTCAAAGCCAGACCTCCTGCACCTCGTCAAGGCAGATGAAGTCAGTGGGAAAAAAAACCAAAAAACAAAAAAACAAAAACACAAACAAAACAAAACAAAAAAAACCAAACCAAAACAAACAAAACAAAACAAACAAACAAACAAAAAAAACCAAAAAACCACCACAACAAAAAACAACCAATCAAACAAACAAACAAAAAAACCCAACAGATAACGGCCTGAGCACTGCAAAAAGGAGGATTCCTACACATTAATCCAAAAATTAAACTGAAATCACTCTAAATAAAGATCAAAATAAAAATCTGTTTTTTCCCCAAGAGCTGTCATATTCGTCTGGCTTTCTGAGAGCGACAGACAGACCAGCAGAGTCAATTAATTCTCTTAACTAATTAGTGAGTGAATAAGGCAGTAAACATGGCAGAGTTTATCTTCAAGGGAAGGCAAAGATGAACGAATGTGTGTCTAAAATAGGACAAAAATGTGCAGAGACATATTTTATATAACTTATATTTTAGATAATGATTTATCCAAGGTATATGGCTTGATAGGGGCATTAAATCCAATCCCCTTCTTTTGTCATCTGATAAGGAGAAAGTACATCTGCCCAATTTACCTTGGAAATGGGAAATATACTTCTAAAATTGCTGTAGAATCACCATTTTGGATACTATTCTCATCATGTAGTGTTGCAGTGCGCTCCCACACCCAAGCAGGTGCTTCCATATTAGGAAAAGAGTTTCAGTTTCACCCCCAAAATAATAAGGAAAAAGAACCAGAAACTTCAATGCTTTTCTCACCGTAATTGTCCCAGTGCCAGGACAAAGGCACCTGTTGGACCCCTGAGCTGTTCCTCAAGGAATGTAGGTGTTTTCTATTGGGCAGCTTGGCAAAAACCCCTCCTAGATGATTGAATACTTAAGAGAGAGCACAGAGTCTCTTGAGGCCTTCCTGGGGTTTCTTAGCAGGTGGAAGGGTCCTCCCTGCACTTTGCATGGCTTTTATTCTTTTGTTCTGTATAGTTTGTTATTTTCTCTTTAATTAAAACCTTTCTGCTTTTTCAAAACACCTCCAATCAAGTTGTCTCACTGATACAGGCTAACATGGCCAGAGTCTAATAAGCCACATGTTAATGCATCAATATCTGAGGGCCCAGCCTTTGCAGAGAAGTGGTTAAAATTAATTAGCGAGACTGCTCTTCAGAGGTGTTTTGTAAACCAAAAGGTTTAATAAAGAAAAATATCAAAATAACAAATGTCACAGAAAAAAAACGATAAGCTGTGCAGAGGTGTCCAAGAAATCTCTGACACCCTGCTAGAAACACTCCCAAAAGCCTTTCACTTCCTTTGGGTTCCTTCCTAAATACTGAATGTTCTAGGATAGACAATCTGGCTTGCTGCCGATAAGATCACCAAGAGGGTTTGATTTACACTCTCAAAGCCCTGGTGCTGGCGCTGAGCCAATTACAAAGAGAAAAACACAGAACTTTCTAGTTAAACTTCCTAAAATGTCTAGAGGTAAACTGAAACCCTTTCCCTGTTTGGGAGCACCGGCTGGGTGTGGGAAATGCATTCCTACATCTCACTAATTATTCTTAAGCCATTTCTGGGAGGTTGCTGGTCAGCCCTCAGAGAACCTTCGCGGGGCTGATAACAATGCAGGGCGTTATTAGGACAGTCCCTGGCAGCTTTGATCACCTTGTGGGTCCCTTGTTGAAGCTGCTCCACCTCCTGTCAAAGTTCCCTTAACTGCATGCCAGGAAATCTAGCAATGATGAGCAGCCACGGTCAGCCGAACATTTTGTTTTGGAGTGGGACAGTTCTGGGATGGTCCAGTGTTTGGCTGGGAGAGCATCTGGAATTTCGGGATACCTTGTGCACGAGGAAGGAAGGAGCTGAGGGTGAGCGTTAGACCACATGAGGTGGGTGTGTAATTTGCTGAAAAGTGAGGGGAAAGAGAGGATGGAATATCAGAGGCGTTGGGATGGCATCTCAGGGCTGTCCCACAGCTGCACTGGAGGTGGGAAGCAGTGAGGAGGGATCCATCTGTCTCCTGTGCTTCTGCAAAGGTGCAGCTTCTCAAGCCCCCCCAGCTTCAGCAATCCTGTCTTTGCATTCTCAACCTGCATTCCTGAGCTTGGGAAAGCATCCCAAAGCCATGCTCAGCATGAAGTGTTGGGTCTGGCTGGAACAGATTTAATTTTCTGCTCTGGGGCTGTGGCAACACAGGGATGTTTTTGTCGTGGCTGAGTTGGGCTGGAACAGCATCAAGGCCTTTTCTGTCTGTCTCTGACCCAGTCAGGAGGCTGGGGGTGCATAAGAACATTTATGGGGACACAGCTGGGACAGCTGATCCAAATTGATTGGAGGGGTATTCCACTCCTCCTAACATGCTCAGCCTACAGACCTGGGGGAGAAGGAGGAAGGGAATTTGCAGTGATGGTGTGTAGTAATGCACTCCCACACCCGAGCAGGTGTTTCTGTATAAGGGAAAGAGCTTCAGTTTACCTTGGAACATGTAAGGAAATTAACCCATAATTTTCCACAGCCTTCTCATTGTGATTGGCTCAGTGCCAGCACAGGGAAACTGGTTGGATCTTTTGGATGTTTCTGAAAACCTGTAGCTGTTTTTATTGGTTGTTTGCCCATAGAACCCTCCTGGGTCATTTAGTACATAAGGATGAGCATGGAGGTGCTCTGGGCATTTTTGGGGTGCTGTAGGAAGGTGTCAGGCTTCTCTGACACCCGTGCTCAGCTTTTCCTTTTCTTTTTGCATTGTTTGTTATTTTGCTTTTATTGAAACTTGTTGCTTTACAAGACACCCCTGAGGAGCCATCTCACAATCATTTTAAGCCATTCTGAGAAGTGCAGGACACCCTCAGAGACTTGATAAATCTTCAGGTGGCTTCTTCCATTCTGGCCACGTGCAAGATTTTATCAACGGTGTTTTCTTCCAAGTCCCTGCTACACCTGATGGATCCCTCCTTTCCAGGGGTGGCTGAACCCCTGCCTGCCCATGGGGAGCAGGGAATGAATTCCTGGTTTGGCTTTGCTTGTGTGTGGGACTTTGGCTTTTCCTGGTATTAAACCATCTTTTTTTCCACCTGTGGAAAACAGAAGTTCACTCTCAGACTATTTTCAGAAGTTCAATAAGGGAATAAAAAAGGACAATGTCCAGCACTGGGGTGTTCCTGGCTGATGAACACCACAGTACATTAAAGCAGTGTTATCTATACACTGTTACCTTACTAAGGTACATACATATTCATAAGTTTCATACATTATTCAAACATTCTTGGGAGTTTTTGATGTTGTAGAAACTTTCCTTTGTTTTGGTTTTCCGCTCTGACTTATCTACATGACATCCTGCAGATCAGGTCAATACATTTTATTCCTTCTTGTGGCTTCATCCTGTTGTTCCACACTTCCCTGATAACGAGGAGTTAACGAGTTCTTCTCTAATTCTCCTTCAGTGCTCTGGTTTGTATTGATGCCTTGGGAAGATTGAGCTGGAACAGAGACTGGCCAGAGCTAGGGAATAAAGTAGATATTTATTGAAAGGCCTTTAAGGATACACCTTGGGCAGAACAAGAGCCTGGCCAAGGCTACACCCAAGGTGGACCCAAAATGGTCACAAAATGGTCACAAAATGGTCACAAAATGGTCACAAAATGGACAAACGGTCACCAGGTCTCACACTTTGATAAGTTTTGGTCCATTTGCATCTTGGGGTTGAATTGTCCAATCCCAGCTGCAGCTGATGCAGTCCCATCCTTCTTGTTCTCTCCCTTCAGCCACCGTTGTTTGTGCTTTGGGGCCTGAACACTTGTGCCAGTTGTCCTTGGTGTGCAGCAGGAGAAGGATTTGTTTTGTGTCCCTGCTGTGTGCAGAGAGCTGAGTGACACTGAGTGTGAGCTCAGAGCTGCACCCCTGGGCACCACAGAACATGAAATACATGAAAGATAAAACTTAAGGCANGGAAGCAGTGAGGAGGGATCCATCTGTCTCCTGTGCTTCTGCAAAGGTGCAGCTTCTCAAGCCCCCCCAGCTTCAGCAATCCTGTCTTTGCATTCTCAACCTGCATTCCTGAGCTTGGGAAAGCATCCCAAAGCCATGCTCAGCATGAAGTGTTGGGTCTGGCTGGAACAGATTTAATTTTCTGCTCTGGGGCTGTGGCAACACAGGGATGTTTTTGTCGTGGCTGAGTTGGGCTGGAACAGCATCAAGGCCTTTTCTGTCTGTCTCTGACCCAGTCAGGAGGCTGGGGGTGCATAAGAACATTTATGGGGACACAGCTGGGACAGCTGATCCAAATTGATTGGAGGGGTATTCCACTCCTCCTAACATGCTCAGCCTACAGACCTGGGGGAGAAGGAGGAAGGGAATTTGCAGTGATGGTGTGTAGTAATGCACTCCCACACCCGAGCAGGTGTTTCTGTATAAGGGAAAGAGCTTCAGTTTACCTTGGAACATGTAAGGAAATTAACCCATAATTTTCCACAGCCTTCTCATTGTGATTGGCTCAGTGCCAGCACAGGGAAACTGGTTGGATCTTTTGGATGTTTCTGAAAACCTGTAGCTGTTTTTATTGGTTGTTTGCCCATAGAACCCTCCTGGGTCATTTAGTACATAAGGATGAGCATGGAGGTGCTCTGGGCATTTTTGGGGTGCTGTAGGAAGGTGTCAGGCTTCTCTGACACCCGTGCTCAGCTTTTCCTTTTCTTTTTGCATTGTTTGTTATTTTGCTTTTATTGAAACTTGTTGCTTTACAAGACACCCCTGAGGAGCCATCTCACAATCATTTTAAGCCATTCTGAGAAGTGCAGGACACCCTCAGAGACTTGATAAATCTTCAGGTGGCTTCTTCCATTCTGGCCACGTGCAAGATTTTATCAACGGTGTTTTCTTCCAAGTCCCTGCTACACCTGATGGATCCCTCCTTTCCAGGGGTGGCTGAACCCCTGCCTGCCCATGGGGAGCAGGGAATGAATTCCTGGTTTGGCTTTGCTTGTGTGTGGGACTTTGGCTTTTCCTGGTATTAAACCATCTTTTTTTCCACCTGTGGAAAACAGAAGTTCACTCTCAGACTATTTTCAGAAGTTCAATAAGGGAATAAAAAAGGACAATGTCCAGCACTGGGGTGTTCCTGGCTGATGAACACCACAGTACATTAAAGCAGTGTTATCTATACACTGTTACCTTACTAAGGTACATACATATTCATAAGTTTCATACATTATTCAAACATTCTTGGGAGTTTTTGATGTTGTAGAAACTTTCCTTTGTTTTGGTTTTCCGCTCTGACTTATCTACATGACATCCTGCAGATCAGGTCAATACATTTTATTCCTTCTTGTGGCTTCATCCTGTTGTTCCACACTTCCCTGATAACGAGGAGTTAACGAGTTCTTCTCTAATTCTCCTTCAGTGCTCTGGTTTGTATTGATGCCTTGGGAAGATTGAGCTGGAACAGAGACTGGCCAGAGCTAGGGAATAAAGTAGATATTTATTGAAAGGCCTTTAAGGATACACCTTGGGCAGAACAAGAGCCTGGCCAAGGCTACACCCAAGGTGGACCCAAAATGGTCACAAAATGGTCACAAAATGGTCACAAAATGGTCACAAAATGGACAAACGGTCACCAGGTCTCACACTTTGATAAGTTTTGGTCCATTTGCATCTTGGGGTTGAATTGTCCAATCCCAGCTGCAGCTGATGCAGTCCCATCCTTCTTGTTCTCTCCCTTCAGCCACCGTTGTTTGTGCTTTGGGGCCTGAACACTTGTGCCAGTTGTCCTTGGTGTGCAGCAGGAGAAGGATTTGTTTTGTGTCCCTGCTGTGTGCAGAGAGCTGAGTGACACTGAGTGTGAGCTCAGAACTGCACCCCTGGGCACCACAGAACATGAAATACATGAAAGATAAAACTTAAGGCATCAGTGTCACAGTTATCACTTGGAGAGGTCAATCAGCAGATGTGGAAAACACCTAACTGCTTTATAGAGTTCTCTCAGTCACATAAAAGTATTTTAACAGTTGATATTTTGCTAAAGCCTGCAGTACAATACATTCATCACATTAGTATTTCTATAAGCTATAGGGTGTATACACCAACATAAAATATTTGTCACACTACTGTTTCTATGGGCTATATGGTGCATACTTAAAAATGAAAAATTAGATTATATTAGCAAGCAGCTAAAAGAGGTTGTAAATATATTTAAATTAAAATATGTTTAAATAATATTTAAATAAATATATTTATTTATTATATCTTTATTTATTATATTTTAATGCTTACAATATTTACTACACTTACTATTACTTTTAAATATAGTTTAAATAAATATATTTATTTATCATATTTAAATACTTACAATATTTGCTATGTTTAAATACTTACAATCAATAACCACGTTCAAAGACTAATACACAAATGCAAAAGCCAGTGTTATGGGGTTGTTTTTAACACACCCACGAGTTTCCTCACTTGTTCTCTCCCGATTTTTCTCCCCCATCTCAGGGGAGGGAGGGAGTGAGCACCTGCCTGGTCCTTATTTGCCAGATTGGTTAAACCATGGCAGAAAGACATTTCCAAACTCTTTGCTGAGCACCTCTGACCGTCCCATCTCTTTTCTACTTCCAAAAATACGCGTTTCCCAAAACTCAGTTTAAAAAATAAATAGAATAGAATAGAATAGAATAGAATAGAATAGAATAAAATAAAATAAAATAAAATAAAATAAAATAAAATTCCCCTTTGAGACAACCGTAAACCACAGAGACTGAATCAAAGCCCACGTTTCCAAACCCCAGAGTTAATTTTGGCTCGGATGGGCTGGTGGGAGATGCGAAGAGCTC
Source organism: Sinosuthora webbiana (assembly GCA_013397395.1). Classification (NCBI taxonomy): domain Eukaryota; kingdom Metazoa; phylum Chordata; class Aves; order Passeriformes; family Sylviidae; genus Sinosuthora; species Sinosuthora webbiana. The sequence continues at coordinate 135,965 of VXBN01009087.1, forward strand.
GGGGTCCCTCTGCGGGCAGGAGGAGAGGGATGGAGCCCAGAGCCTCCAGCAGGTCCGCAGCTCCATCTAGTGCCACACAGCCGGGGAGAGAGAGGAAAGAGATGGAAATATTTCCAGGAAAATCTTTGGGATGTGAAGTTCACAAGGGGTAAAAGGGCTTGGTCTTTTGGGAAGGGCTGTATTGCTAGCACATTGCAGTTACAGGTCTTTTTATTCTTTTTCTCCCCAGAATTTTGAAAGGGGTAATTGTCTCCAAGGACTAGAGATACTCATAGGAAAATTAATATATTCCAGAGAGTTGCATTTCAAAGAAAAACTGTAAGAACGTACGGACCAAGATCTAAATTACTGTTGACAGACAAAGCTTTATTTACTGACATGTACAACAGTGCTATGTGATCTTTTTCTGTGCCAGCAGGGCATAAAAAAAATCACCTTTTACTCAGTGTTCTGATCTTTTATATTCTGAATAACAAATGTAGATCTATGATTAGTGAAAACAGTGAAGGATTTTTTAATTTTTATTTCCTAATAAAAATGAGCCAGAAAATTTCAACTATGATGTGATTTCTGTGTTTTCTAAGAGTTGGTCTCATGCACTGCTCATGCACAGTAAAAAGTGATGAAGAGTTCATGCTGCGCTCTATAAACCCTTATTTATATTATTTTGTCCAGAATGTCACTTTCTCAGGACTGACTGGTGGCATGTTGGATTTCAATTTCTTTTGGAGGGGAAAACCATTGAGGGCACACAGATATACAGGAATCACACCTTTCATCCTCCATGAAACCACTGAAGTGTTCACAGAAGGATTTAACTTTCAGATGCTCCATACCACTATTGGCAGCACTGTGTTTTGTCTTCCTGGAGCAGCAGCTGGAGACCAGGCAGAATGTCCCCAAAAATCTCAAATGAGGCCAGATGTCCATCCTTAGGCACTTGAATTATTCTTTAAGTAGCTGCTTGGGGAAAAGAAAAAAGGATTGCTTTATCAGATTCACTGTAGGAATAACTCCTTTTTTTGTTTTGACTTGGGGGGTTTCAGTGAAACATTTAAACCTTTTGTCTGAAAAGAAATCTCATAAAAATCACACGCATAAAATCATGGTATTTTGAGTAGGAAAAAAAAATATACCTATTTGGAAAATTTCTGAACTAATTTAAAAGCACAGATTAGGGTTGTTTAGGAAGCGGGGTGAGAATGAAAGGACAATTTATAATTACAAAATTAATTGCAATTTTAATTACAGACTTCCTTCATCTGCCTTCAGATGGTGGCATTCTGCTTCCAGAATTCGGGATTCCATGAGGAAATAACCAGTTTCCACTGCCTTCAGGTCTAGCTTTGGATATTCCATGGGAATGACATTAATACTTTGAGACACAGTGATGAGCAATGCGGAGATCACAGAGTGTCTCCCCAAAATATCACCTTGTTGGTCTGGTTGCAAATGTTGGATTCAAAGTGAGCAAACACTTTTTGTGGATGTTCCACCTTTTCTTAGAAGCCCAGACAGCAACAAAACCTGATTATCATTTTTTCTTATCAGGTTAATTGGTTCTGCTCAAAGAAAGCCCCAACCCAAAACAAAACAAATAAACCCAACAAGAAAAAAAAAATCCCAAGGAGAAAACCCAAACATTATTTAGAATTCTTTTATTTCTGACTCCATTTTGTCTGCTCTGTTTTCATTTGTCATGGGAACCTCATTAAAATTTATGCAGCAGCAATCCTTTAAAGAGCTGGCTTTGTACAAACATTTACCAAGTTTATAAATGTTCATTACACAGACATTTCTCGGTGTGCCCACGTTTCTGTATGGGTTCCATAATGAGGGTGAAGATTTTAATGAAGACTTAAAATCCATCCATGTGATTTCTATTAAGGTCTGCATGCTAATAAACCATTGATTTTCTTGCACTTTTCTTATCTCAAATCACCTTTCCAAGGGCTTGACTTGCCTCTGCTTTCACATAAATGTAGCGTTTATATTCCGGCACTTTTCAATATTTGGCCCCTCCTCACCTGTTCTGGCTTTGCAGAGAAATAAGGAGATAAATTAAGGTGACAAAAACATCACAGAAGGTTTTGGGGACGGTTTCTCTTTCACAGTGTTGATACTTACTCTGTTACCTCTAGCAATTTGGGATTTTCCATTAACTTCACTTAAAAAATGGAGATTTCATAAAACCTAAGCAAACTATTCCCACTTGTTTGAGGTTTGGGGTTTTTTGGTTCAGGGGTGTGCTGGAAGGGAAAAACCCCAACCAGGCCAGCCTGAACATCTTTTTCATTTATAAGAAACAACGTTGAGACAGAAAACCAACCATTCCTGCTCCTCCACTTCAAAAATCTCAGTTCTGTGGACTTCCACACTCTTTTCCTTTTCCTTCCCAACACTGCCTCACCTCCAGTACAAAAGAACCTCAGGCCACAAAGTTTTTGCACATTTAGCCAGCAGAAAAAAAAAAAGGACAACCTCGCTCTTGCTGCCTCGTGTTCCACGAAATGTCTTTTTAATTATGGTGATTCTACCTCGGTAGCTTTTCCACTAAAATAAGCCCTTCCCTGTCAGGAGGAGAAACAATAATAACAACAAGCCCTGCATTAGGAGGAAACGTTTAAGCCCTCCATGCCAAGCTCGTTGCCATCTATTAATTAGCAGAGGCCACGGGAGCTGTTTTTGTCCCTCTCGGAAGAGAATTATATTTGCAGCTGATAGTTTATGCCTCTTGTAATCGGAGCTTGCAGAAATAACCCACTAATCACCTCGTTTCAACCTGAATTGAGGTGCTGAAGCTTCCAGGAAGAGCTCCGAGGATGTGTGCTCAGGGCAAGGATGTAATCGTGGGTCGTTTCAGGATTCATCTCCCTGCCCGGAAAGCGATTCCAGGAATAAACTGCCAACGTGGAAAACTCCTCGTTGCTTTCTTCATTCATCCTCGCCCACCTTCTACCTCGGTGTAATTTGGTTTGCTGTTAATATTTCCAGCCAGAATTAGATCCGGCAGCAAGTGTAAATAGGAGTGTTGTGATGTTGTTATTCCCTTAATAATATCTCGGGGAAAAACTCAGGGTCTCTTAATGGCAAACATTACAATAAAACACTATTGCTCCAGGAGCTTTTATTTAAATAGCAGAATCAACTTCCCAGTCCTGAAATGTTTAAAATGAGAAAATATATTGGTTTGTTAGTTGTTGGGTGACGGTTTTTTTTTTGTTTGTTTCCTGCTTTTTTATACCTTTAGAACATGAAAACCACCCTGAAAGTGGCTTTCAAAAAGGTGAATGAGCACCACAAACATCCAGTGATCCTTCCAAGAATACATGGCTGATTTCCTGCAAATCTGCAGCTCAGCAGCTCCTGAAAAATATTCTGGGCCAAATCTGTGAATGGTTTCATGGCTTTTTCCATTGGTCAGTGGCATTCAGCACAACGGTTTAGGTTCATCTGGTCACTTTTGGGTGCCTGTGGATATATTTGGCCCTAGAAATTGATATTGACTGCTGCTAAAAGGAGATATTTGTTAAGGATGGTGTCTGATTTCATTTTTTTAAATCTGTTTGCACCATCACCATCCTGAATTTCTGGTATTTCAGTTGCCCTGTGTGTAAATCTTGACTCTCCTCATGGATTAGAGGATTTTTTCACTACCACTGTTGCAGGGATTTTGTGATCCTGTTTTCTGATTTCAAATTTTCACAATTATTTTCCCTGGTGGAGAAGAAAATTCAGGGAAATAACCACTTTCGTGATCTCACACACACGCCAAATATTGAAAGATTCACTTTAATTTTTGTACCAGGAAACAAAAAGCATCAGCAAAGTTGGTGTGGTCAGAGCATGTAAAGGTACCATTTTGTCAGTGTGTAAGAATTATTCACCAATTTTTCAAATAATTAATCTGGGAGAATTAAAATCTCTTTATACAAAAATAACTACCAGGAAAAGGGGATCAGTGAATGTGTAGAAATGACAAACTGCTCAGCACGGAAAACTCTCTGTTAAAAATATAAATGGAATTATCCCTTTTCAAGAGGAAATTTATGGGTTTATGTGTTCTGGCCTGGCTACTATAATTCCAGAGTTTTTCTTACAGTTTTTGACATACTGGTGGAGAAAGAAGAGGAAGGCAAACAAAACTGTCTTTAAAATAAAAGGAATTTTTGATAAATAAAGGAATTTAACACAGTAGGATCTTTGAATAGGCAAAGGCTTTAAATCTCAAAGTTTCCCCTGTCTGTTCTTTGTGGAACATTTATTTATTCCTGCTCTCCTGGGTGTAAATCAGATGTAACACTGAGTTAGTTTTGATGTACATTCTATTTGTGAGTTTTTCAGTGTAGATCAGTCCTAAGGCTGATGTGGTTTTCATCCAGCTATTTGTATTGGGGTTTTGCAGTAAGGATTTTCTCACATTATTCAACACAATATAGTATTGAACTGTAGGAGATCGGCTCGTTCTCTGATTATAATTGTGTGATACACTTGCTATTGCACTGTTATCTAAAAAAAACCCTCAAAAACTCAAAAAAACCCAAACAAAACCAAGAACAACCCAGAAAAAAACCCCAAAACCCCAAAGAAAAACAAACAAAAAAAACCCCGCCAAACAAACTCCCAACAAACAAACAAACCAACCCACTTTGTGGTTGAATTTCCTGGTTTTGGTTTTGATTTTAATACCAGAGACTGATGGACCTCCTGTTTCGCTGAGGTAATTACATTTCTGGGCAAATACCAGTGCTCTGATGACCACAGCTTGAGCTGGAAGACCTACAAGAAAGTTTCATCCCTTATAAGACCAGATCCTGTCCCACTTGAGGGTTCTGACTCAGAAATCTTTAGTTACAGCATTTTGCCCTCTCAGAAATTGAATCAATTAATTTCCCCTGTGTATAACTTGCAGTGCCTGGCCTTGAGCTCAAAGTTTCCCTCATGGGAAAAATTTTGGTTCCTGTTATTATTTCCTCTTTCTTTCATTCTCCTTTTACAAAGTGCCAGCGCTCAGAATAATGAGTCTCCAGTGAGCAGATCACATAAAGGATTTATGTGTTGGATTCCTTTTATAAGTATGGGCAGTTGCATAAAGGATCTGGTTGGCCGAATGGTAAAATGGAAGTTGGTAAATGATAAAATAAAAACCAGAAAAATTTAATGAAAAAGAGATGCTTAAGCGTGTCCTCTTTTCTTCTTTCATTATAAGTAAAATGTGGCTTGGGAATTTCAGGTGTACATATATACAACATAAAACATAAAAGAAGGAGAGAAAAATCTCATTCTTTCTAGGATCAGGGATGAATTAATTAATCAATGAGGAATGAGGGTTGATGATACATCAGCCTGTATTTGCTTCTATTTAGATATTTTACATTATTTTTTAAATAACAGGTATTAAAAAAAAAAAATGGAGTATTTCCATCTTGCAATTTTGCTGTGTGTGCACCTTTAGCTAATCAAAAGGCAATCAATCCTCAGCTAATTGTGCTCTTAGATGGCTCTATTTACACTGTTCCATGACTACTAAGAACTTGGCCTTTCCCAACAGTTTGGGCTTTGGGTTAAACTGAGCCAAGTGTGATATTTCCACAAAGCTGAGAGTCTAGGGAGAAATGCTAAAAAGGTTGTGTTGAATGACAGGAAGAGCTGGAACAGACCAAGAGCTTTGGTTTTGTTTTTCAGAGAAAATAGTGGTGGATGGAGTCTTCTGTTCATTGTTCACAGAAAGGTTTGTCTCATCAGTAACAGAGCTGAGCACGTTTGCTCATGGTTAAGGTGAAGAGTAACACAGGAAGGCACATAAACAACTGATCTCCCACAGTTTTTGGCAGCACAGCACTCTGGATTCCCACCAACAGGAAAGTTGTGGAGATCCCACAGGATGTCCTAAATCAGCTCCTGTCATAAATCTGCTTTTCTATCACCTTCACTCCCATCGTATTTTTATTGACATACATCTTTAAAATCACCACAGAAGCTGCATTCTCTTAGTAGTGGTATTTTACCACACCCAGAAAAGTCAAGGATAAACTTTTGTGATTCTTTACATCTTCTGAGCTCTTTAATAAGGGAGTCACAATGTGCCTGTAGTCATGGGCATAAATCCTTTTTTGTTGGGAGTCCAACCATAAATAATGGAAGATTTGTTTGTGTGTGGTTCATAGTAATATGCAGAAATACAACAAGCAAGAAACAAAAATCTTATGATAATCTCCTCTCAGCAAAAGAGTTGTGTTTTTTTTTTTTTTTTTTTTTCTTTTTTTCTCTATGTGAAATTAAATAGTTTACTTTAAATAGAGGAAGTGAAATCTTCCACCAGATGATACAACCATGCAGGAAGCTCAGTGTCCTGAGGAAAAACAGTCTGGGATGGTGTGGACAAAAGGTTTAGGTAAGGAGTTTAGGTAAAAAAAGGAAAAAAGGCTTTGATAAAGGAAGCCAGGCTTTGCAATTCGATTCATCTTTGAGAAACACGTAGCAAGGGATTCCTCTTGCTGAAGATGAATGTGAAAAGTCAGCCAAAATCAGATCTCTGGTCTGGCTGGGATTTATCTTGTTTGATTTCAGGGCTTGATTCATTTCTCCACACAAAGGAATCTGGTTCCCTTTGCCCAGGCAGCCTCAGCCTGCCACGCCTTCAGTGTCCCTGTGTCATATCCGGCAGCTCTGAGAGTGTTAAATCAGGGAATCACAAACTGGGGAAGGTTGGGAGGGGGACTGGAGGTGTCTGGTCCAACCTCCTGCTCCAGCAGAGCCCCTCAGAGCAGGTTACTCAGGACTGTGTCCACACTGCTTCTGAATATCTCCAGTGAGGGACACTCCACGCCCTGTCTGGACAGTCCAGGGCTCGGTCACTGCACAGGGGAGAAGTTCTTCCTCATGTTCAGGTGGAACTTCTTGGGCATCAGTTCCTGCCCCTTCCTCCTGTGCCATTGCTGGGGCGCAGGGGACAGAGCCTGACCTAACTTCTGACTCCTCACTGCAAACACTTAAAACCACAGACGTTCATATTCTATTAGAAAGCATCTTAATTCTTATGGTCTCCTCTTATTGGGAAACACAACTGAGCCTTGAAGTGTGTGAATTTGTGCAGGACCTTGGCCAATGCACTCGATGGACTCTAAAGAACCACTGAGTGGACTAAACAGACAGGAAGGTTCCATTTTAGGTGATTTTTGACCCCAAAGGAAGCTGAAACGTCCAGTTTGCACCTGGACACCGACACATTGATGTTTAAATTTCCCAATGTCTTTAACAAGCAGCCTTTGAAGTCACTAAAAGACACAGGATGGCTCTGGGTTCAGGGTCTCCTACCACAGCGCAGCACAAAGGAGGTTCTAACAGGGGCTGGAAGGGTAAACTGAATAATTACTTTAGTCTGGTGATTAACCACAGTTGGAGTTCACTTTTCCAGCTTTCCCAGCCTGCATTAGGTATTCATGACCCAGTGTGTGAAGTGTGTGGAATTTCACCCCCCCGAGCAAACCTCCAGAGCTGAGCTCTCATCATTCCCTCCTTTCAGCGGTGGTGGTGGAGGGGAGCACACCCTGAGGAAATTATTATCTTATCCTCCACAGACATCCCAGTTATGTCAGGCAGGTTGCATTCAGCAGTGTGACTGTGAAAATAACCCAGAATTATCAGTTCACATTTACATTCTTAATGTCTGAAAGTGGGTGGGACGAGTACTGCTTTGGGGGGGGTGTGAGGTGAGTCCCCTCTGCAGTCCCTGGAGAAATTGGGATGATCAAAGGGAAAAGTCTGGAAAAATTATGTCCTTTTGGTGGTGAGGGCCTGGCACAGGTTGTCCAGAGAAATCTGTGGCTGCCCCTGGATCCCTGGAAGTGTCCAAGGCCAGGTTGGACAGGGCTTGGAGCAGCCTGGGACTGTGGAAGCTGTCCCTGCCCATGGCAGGGAGTGGAATGAGATGAGTTTTAAGATTCCTCCCAACCCAAACCAACCTGGAATTCCATGCCTCTCTCTTTTAAACATTAAAGAATCAAAGACCAGTATGAACCAGTAACTGGACCTCTGCGTTGTTAAAAACAGGTTATTCCTCTTTACCCAAATTCGATTTTATAGGCTCAATCTACACCTAGGAGAAACATGAAAATTTTCTCGGCCCTTAGAAAGGGAACAGGCTTAGCCTTAAACCTGCATTTTAGTGAATAAAAATCAGGGTTGTTCTCCTCCTCTTGAAAAAAGAAACAGAATTGAAATCGAGTTGAAGTGGCCAGAGGAAAGCAAGAAAACCAATGAATAATACAATGCATGAAACAATTTCTGAGGACAGGAACAGCTGGTCTGTCAATTCTTTGGAGACTATTAATAGCAATGAAGATTTCATTGTTTGTCACTGGGAAAAGTAACTTCCCTCAGGTTGGAAAAAAATAACTTGCTTGTTCTTGAATAAAATACAATGGAAGTCGAGAAGGGATCACTGACAGTTTTGTGGTTTTTATTCAAGTAGAAATGCTGAAAAGATGAAATTAGTTTATTTTCAAAAGAGTTAAATAACATGTTTGTGGAAGACGAGTACAAATCAGATCTGTTTTTTCAAATTCACAAAGCGCCTTCGATACTTGGGTGAAATTAAGTTTACAGATCCAAACAGGTAAGGCAGAATCCACATAATCCAGGGGTCTGTGATTTCTGCCTTTATTTTGGAGGTGCCCCCCGGGGTCAGGCCGAGGAACAGTAACAGAATATGGGCACAGATGGAGTCAGAGCCCCAGGCCACGGCAGGAGTCAATTTTATCCAAGGAAAACAGTAGAGGAGATAACACAGGCAGGGCTTACAGAGAACATCAACTGGACAAATTATCCTCATGCAGCTCCAAGCACTTGTCTGATGTTTAGTGCCTTCCCTTTTTAGTATCTCCAACCCAGCCCGTTGCCTTCAGTTGTTTTATTTTCCTGCTCTCACCCCTCTGCCTCAAACACCCCACAGAGATCACTCTCAGGAATAAAACCTCCAGCCTTTTTTTATACCTTTTTTTTTTTTTTTTAAATACCATCAAGTTCTGCAGTTAATTACACTCACAATATGTTTCTCAGTAACACCATGTTCTGCCTGAGCACTGAATTATGTACACTCTGTAATTGCAGCCTCCTTCTCATAATCCCAGGGCTTTTTGTTTTGCCTCTTTAGTCAGATTTATCAAAAGATTGTTTAGAAATGTCAATAAATTCACCTTTGTGCTCTGGCTGACGGCTCATGCTGCAGTGTGGGGCTGGGACACCCGATTTTCCAGCCTGGAGAAGTGCCAGTGGAGGAAATTCGGGTGCATTTCAGGAAGATTTTTTATGATGAAAATCCCATTTTCAGGTAACATATGGCGCCGAAACCCCATTCTCCAGCTTCCACAAAGGTGCTCAGCAGCTCGGCAAATGTCAAGTAATTTCCATTAAATGGCACCAATTGATTCAGAATATCCATGAGGGGGATTAGGAGGGATCTCAGGTCTGCTGCCTCATTGATTAAGTTTCATGCCAACACTAGGGCCTGTTGTTGTTAACGAGAGGATGTTTTTAGGCACATCTGTTGTATTCTGAGCCCGGGCTGATGCTGTGGAGCAGCAGGAAAACAAACAAAAAAAAATCTCGTCTTTGATTAGTTATCCTGTAATTCTTGGAGAAAAAAAAAATAATGCTTAGTTAAAGGCAGCTTATCAGGCGAAGACCTGCTTTGTGACAAAAAAGTAGCAAAATGTGTTGGAGCATACGAAAGTATTATGAGAAATAAAAATTATTTCTTTCCTGCATTATTTCATTATTGGATCTTTGGGTAGATACAGAGAAACAGCAAAGGGTAAAACGAATAAAGCAAATTAACATGATGAACATAAATTAGTTTTTAAAATTTCAAGGATCTGTTTAAAGTAATGGAGGGATGTAAGAAAACTGAGGAAATCGGAGACTTTAATGTAGGTGAGGTTTATAACATGAACTACAGCGAGATGTGACAAAAACCCAATAAAAACAGGCTTGATTTCCTTATTAGGATGGAAAAATATTCTTGCATATTAATTTAAGTCTCAAGGATGGGAATGTGGACTGATTTTTGATCAGCTGGAGATGAGACTGGAAAAGCAGATGGAGGAGAGAAAATGTATGAGGAAGCAAATATTGAGAGACCAGGTCTGCTCCATCACGGAACGCCTTCTCCTAAAAACTGCTTGCAAATACTCATGTCAAAAAAACTACGTAAAAAATTACAAAAAAAATGGTTCACACTTGGGTTTGCTCCAAGCTGGTTGTGACAACCTTAAAAACCTCATTGAAGTGACCTTCAAGGCATTAAATAGTAGAATCCAGGTGAATTATTGGAGGCTGGAATGCCAAACATGTCCCTTCAGTGGCATCTTCATGTTTACAGCGTGGCTCCTGAGAGCAATTCCCTTTGAAACACAAATTCCTGAGCAACAGGACCGTGAGATTTGAGGTGTGAGGGGAGAGGGTTTGGGCCAGAGCTCCATCTCCCAACCCAAATTGTTCTGTTATTCTCTGATCTTGGATATTCGAGTTGGTTGGATAAAGTTCAGCAGGGATTATGAAGTGCTCCTGTCCTGGGGGTGTTTGATAGCTCTGCACTTTGCATTTGTCTTTGCATTAGAAGTAGGAACTGCCTGACACCATGTGTGGCCTGCCTTCCAGTGGGATCCTAAAAATTATTTCAGTGTGACAGGAACCACCTTGCTGATGAGTGAAAGTGGCCACAGTTTTAACTTATCCATTACTGACAGGGAAAAAGTCAAAATCAGATTATTTTTTTTTTTTTCCAAAGTTTTAAGTGTCTATTTTCTCACAAATCTGGTTTTTGGAGTAACATTTGAGGCTGTGCAGGTCAGGGATCAGGTGCCATTTTTCAGTAATGAAAGACAAACATAGAACAAAGAAGATTAAATGAGAATTCGATATATATATATATAATGTACAAATGTTATATATTATATTTCTGAAATATTTAGGTGGAGCTGGAAAACCAGTAACAGGACATGTAGGAGAGCTGTACACCTATGGACAAAGCTGCAGAAAGAAATATTTCTTCTAATGGCATTGAATGCTTATTTTGGGTTAACTTAAGCAAGCCTTGAATCTCCTCTGACTGTCTAGAGCTTGTGTGCTTCACCACTGGGAAATAATGAATGGTAAACAGGATATGAAACAGAACTTCAGTCTTATCAAAGAAAACTGCTTTTGTCATGTTCATCATTTTGGCTCTCCCAGGTCCTGAAAAGAGCTCAGCTCAGTGCAATAGTCAGAGGGATAAAATCCAGAGCTGGTGCCTGGGTCCTATGAACCCTGACACTTTTTTTTTTTTTTTTTT
>VXBN01009089.1:5345-40587 GCA_013397395.1 Sinosuthora webbiana
AATTATAGAATCCCTCAGGTTGGAAAAGCCCTCTCTGCCTGAAAAGGCAAGGACAGATTTTTTTCCCCCATGATGGTTTTAATTAAACATGGATGTCTTCCCTAAATATTTAGAATTTCAAGCAGAAATTTCAATATTTTTTTAAGAGGGCATCAAGTAAATGATGAAATGAGCTCAAGGGCATGAAAAGTGCAGTTATTGGGCAGGTAAAAGATTTTTGGTCAGAGGAAGAGGTTTTCCTGGTGTTCCTAAAAATCTAAGGCAGAAATGCCTCCAGTTTATAGAAGAGCTTGCTATATTTTGAATATTTTATTTGGAAAACAGGCCAGTTAAGGCACCTTGTTTACAACCCAATGGTTTGTCCTGTTCAATGAAAAGGAAGATCCCAGGGGGCTCAGTTACAGACCTGGCATTGGCTGTATCTCTTTTCCCTTTCCAAAAGGCTGCACCCTTGTAAAGGAGCATTAATCAGGCATTGCTTATGGTGGGGAATAAGATCTAAGAACAGAACTCACACCTTTTTATTTCTATTGTTTGGTTTCCCACTCTCTCCAAGCCCCAGCTGGCATCTCCACAGCCACCAGGATCCTCAGTGCCAGAGAACCAAGTCAGATCCCAGAGGAACTGGGAAAGCCCTGGCTTAGAAACTCTCAGATTTGACCCTTTTTTCTGAAAGAGAAGACCCCAAAACTGCTTTCCTTCAGCTGGCCCAAACCCTAGAACAGCCCACGGATGGATCTGGAGGCTGCAGGGCCAGGTCCGAACTCCTTTGGTTTCTGTAAATTCCCAGTGTTCCTTCCCAGGACGCTTCCCCAGACCCCGTAAATTGGGATCAGCACATCCACGACAGGAAATCACTGCCAAGACTGGAATGTTTCCTCCAGATTTCTCAGAGGTTTGTTCAGGATCTGGTTGTGCTCTAACGACCAGGAAGGGGCTGAGATGCTCTCAGCTCGTCCTGTGATCCAGACCTGATCTCTCTTCCCACCCCAAATCCTCACGTTGTGCTTTAGTCCTGTTTGACACTTGTAATATGGGTTTGGGACATTCCTAAAGGAATTTAGGGATTCACCACAGGGGAGCTGTCCCAGTGCCCCCAGAGACACCTTCAGGACACGTTTCGGAGGCAGAACACTCTCTGGGAGGTGTTGCTGGAACAACCTGAGAGAAAATTGTGCTTTTTCTGAACTTTTCTCTTAAGAAAAACCCCGATTTTCAAGATTTTCTCAAGCCCCTGACTCGAGCTGATTTTGGGGTGGATCACAAAGGAACCTTTCCCCTGTGGCACATCCCAAAGGCATCCAGGAGTGCTCAGGAGCCTCTGGCAGATGTGTTTATCCCAGCCCAACCACGCAGAGCTTCCCTCCCACTGTCCTCTGCGAATTCCTCGTGCGGAGCTTTCCACATGGCCGCCCTTCCCCGTAAACCTCTGGAATAAAAAAGCCTCCCCCCAGCATTTTTTTACCCCCTTCCTTTTATTTTTTTCCCCCCCTTCCTCCAGCAGGATTTGGGGCTTTATCTCAGAGCTGGGGCTGTGCCTGCTGAGGCCTCTCAGAAGGCCCATTCTGGCCCACGTTCCCCTCGGTTCAAACACGTCCCTGCCCAGCCTTTGAGCCCAAGGCGGAGATGAAGTCAACAAGTGAAATACGAAAATAAATAAAACTCCAGTTCAAACAAACCACTTGCCTCGGTAAATAGCTCCTGGCCCCTTTTCAGGGCTGGCCAGCAAATCATCTGGGCTATCTTGTTTTCCAACAGCTCGAGGGCCTTCAAAGCTTACCTTGTTTTGGAGCACTTAGCTCGGCTCGAGGAGGAGTGATTGAGATATTGTTGTGTATCGATGATTCATGATGGCTCTGCTGCGAAATGAAAGCTAAGGAGTCTAATCAATAAAATTATTGAGTCGCTTTGAACTAGCTCCAGGTCAATTTTTCTTGGCAATTTTTGCACTTCCTGAATTATGCCGACCCAAAGCATGAATAATGATCTAAAATTACACAATATACAGAAACCATCTGTTAGATAGACACGGGCAGGGTGATGTCATTGGGCTACTTCTAATCTGGAGCCTTGGATGCTGCCAGTGATGATGTCACGGGCTTGGCAACCCGAGGGTTGAGTGGGTAAAGCGCGAGCAGCCATGTGATTTTCCCCCGGTTTTTATGGAAAGAATTGACTTGTGCTCATTATCTCCACGAAAAATGGAAGGCCTGTGGGCTTGCATAATTTATCCTACCTGGGAGAGGGTGAGAATGGAACCAGAATCTACTGTTGAGAGCCAGCTCATCAAGAGACCAGACCCAAAATGTCTTGGAATTGCCTGATGTTCTCCCTCACAGATCCCATCCTGAGCTCCCAGGTCCTCAGAGCAGCTGGAATTGGGTGGCCAGGCTGGTGAGGGGGTTCGGAGCAGCCAGATATGCCCAGGAGCAGCTGCCAGTTCCAGATGGGGGCCTGGATGCTCTGCTTCCATCCCAGTGAGAGCTCCACCAGGCCTCGAACACTGGATCCAGTCCAGCCCTGCTGAGGGTTACAGCAAAATTCCATATATTCTGGATGCCGTGAGCATTCCGGGCTGGAATCCTTTCCCCATCCCAGTGATAACACGGGGGTGAGCTGGAGCAAAGCTGATCTGCCAGGGGTTTTATCCACATCCACTGGCATCTGTTTCAAGGAAGGATTAAGGATTAAGGTACAAAATCTTGGAATAAATTGTCCATGGAGCAGCTCAGCCTCTCTGAAGGACTGAAGGTTGAAGTTTTCTGTCCCTTCCAACTGTTGGTTGTTACCACCTTGACCTGTTGGGAATGTTTATTCCAATTGTTCTTCCTTCCTGAAGGCCAGGGGTGGTGTCTCCCATCACCCACCTGGGCTTGGCCAAAAAAAGAAATCAGGTTTTTTGTCTCATCTTCACCATAATTAAACAGAAACCCAACTTCTTTGTGACTTCTAGAAGAAAACTTCTTAATTTTCAGAACATAAAGAGCCATTAGTGGGTGGTGTTTCACCAAGTCTCCCAAGACAGACTTGAAGAGATCTGAGTTTAATTTAAACTTTGTATAAAATTTCACTTAATTCCCGCTTGTTTATCAGGATGTGTAATTTAATTGCTCTAAGTGACTGAAAATGTATTTCTAGCTGGATGGAAATCTGTAAACAATCTGGAAGTTTCTTATTTTTACATCATTTTCACTCTGCCTTCAGGGCTTGGTAAGATAATCAAATGTTAGTTTTTCTTTCTCAATGCGGTAGTCCCGTGCACATCACTTGAAAGGGAAATTCAGCCATAAAACCAAAGTTCAGCTTTTAAACCTGCAGCAGCCACTTCTGACTTGCAAGGACAGCTTCACAACAGCCCAAACACAAGAAATTGTCCCGCAAAATGGTGATTGTGAGTGGAAAAAAAAAATCTGGAAGTGTTTTGGGATAGGTTGACTCAGAAATCATGGAATCATTTAGCTGGAAAAGACCTCGAAGACTGAGTCAAACTGATGAAAATTCAAATAGAAATGAATGTGCAATTCCTTGTGCAACAGCTGGAATGAGGAGATTCTGGAAATCTTTCCATTTTCTAGTTCCTCTGTCAAAATCTTCTGTATTTCAGCCCTTTCAAGCACAAAAAAAAAGGCTCCCAGATCATAAAAATACATCATTTGACATGTAACAAATGTAAATTTAATCAGCTTTATGTACAGACATTCTGTGCTCTGGGAGGGCAAATGTCAGAACACGGGAGGGATTTTTGCTGTGTTTTAAAGCAGCAATTTTGGCGATGGGAGAATCCAAACGGATCCCCTGATCCTACATTCAGGAATCTAAAATGAACATCTATATGACTCTATAAGAATTCAGGAATTAATCATCTATATTATCCCTAAATTAGCCATTACTTACAGCTGACTCTTCGAGCCAGCCTTGGTATATCCCATTTTAAAGGGCAATGAAGAATTTAAAAGGCCACTCTTGGACCAGGGAAATAAAAATAAAAAAGCAAGCAGGGCTGTGCCTTTTTTCCTTGGAGGAATCAAGATTTAGAATTTCTCAGCCAGCCCAGGAGTGAATTCCCCATTTTTGAGCTCCTGCTAAAGCCCAGGAGCACCCAAGCCCCGGGCTGGCCACTGAATCAAGGCTTTTGTTCGAGTCCTGTTGATGGAAATCTCTGCTCCCGGTGCCCCGCGTGCTCCATCGCCACGGCAACAGCGCAGTTGATGCCTGCCCCGTGTTTTCCTTGGCAATCCATCAAAGGAGTCGGGAATGTGCGAGGTTTGGGGCAGGAGAGGCGGCCCGGGCTCTCTTTGGGATGCGGGGGGCTTTGCTTTGGCAAGTCCCAGCCTCGGCCAGGGAGGATTTTCTCTCTTTTTCCATGATATTCCAGCAGGCAGGAGTTACAGAACAGCGTTTGCCATGAATCCTGCAAAAAGGAAAAAAAAAAAAAAATAGGGATTTTCTGTTTCATTTTTAATTTGAACAATGAAAAATCCTTGGGGGAAAATATATATATATATATATATATATATATCTCCTGGGTTTTCCTTCTACAGCTGCCCAGAGCTTAAAGCTCCTGATTTCCACCCACTATCTGAGCATCAGTGCAGGGAATCCCATGGAGAGAAATCCTGAGGAGTTTTCCTTCCAGAGACCACACTCCCTGATTTCTACCCAATTTTTTTTCAGAGGATCAGTGCAGGGAATCCCATTGAGAGAATCCCCAGGAGTTTTCCCTCCAGAGTTTTAAGTTCCTGATTTCCCCCCAGTTCCTATCAGAGCATCAGTGCAGGGAATCCCACTGAAAGAATCCCAAGGAGTTTTCCTTCCAGAGTTTAAAGTTCCTGATTTCTTCTCCCCAGTTCCTGTCAAAGGGAATCTCACAGATACAGACCCCCCGAGGGCTTTGGAATAACAAACCCCATCCAGCACCTTTTGAATCCAAGGAAATTTTGACAAATGAAGATGTTTACAGAACAGTTTTCCCTGCCATTCCCACTTTCACAGGTTGCTTTGGCTTGGATGAGATTAATGGGAAGGGTTTGATGGAACTGGGTTTTCCATGACTCCCGTGGAAACCACCAAACTGTGCCAATGCTTTTGTGCTCCTTCTGCAATGGAATCGGATTGGAAAAGGACCCGGACCAGGGAAGGGGCCCAGATTTGTTTTAAATTCTGGCAAATGTGAAAGCCCTGCTTTAACAGCAATAAAATAAAAAATTCCTCACAGAAATGCCTTATATTTTAGGGGTACTGTCAAGTCATTTAGAGCCCAAATTTAGGTTTTCTGAGAGGCAAAGAGAAGAGCAAAATGGTAAAATGTAAAAATTTTTACAAGGTAAAATTGTGAGTTTTATCAAACATTTAAACTCACATCCACAACAGCTTCTCCTTCACTCACCTGTGAGTGAACAAACCCAGTTTGTTCAGCGGGGTTGTTCAGGCAGGAGAAGTTCAGATTTTATATATTTGGCCCCAGTGTTCCAGTGTTAAGTAGGAGTGAGTTTTATCCCAAAAAGTGTTTTGCAAATAATAATTCAGGACGTCAGGGCTGGTGGATACTTCTGAATGCTGGCATTGGCATAATGCTGATGTCCTCAGCACCGACCAACACAGTCCTGGGAGTTAAAATGCTGCCCAGATAATCAGATATTGATTAATTAAATCAATAATAATTAATATGATTAATTAAAACAACCCCCTCCTCTACAAAGCAAAGATCATTTCGCTCCTAACAGACACAGCGGCATTATTCTCTTTATTTTTCCCTTCCCCTTTTCGAAGAACTTTTGATGCTCTCGATTTCTACCACCCAGAAAAATGGGCGAAAACGCTCATCTTAATTTCCCTTTTTTTGGTTTTTTGGAGGAGGAGGGGAGACAAATCCCCATCTCTAAATCTGCAGCCCA
The DNA here is from genome assembly GCA_013397395.1 of Sinosuthora webbiana. Lineage (NCBI taxonomy): Eukaryota > Metazoa > Chordata > Aves > Passeriformes > Sylviidae > Sinosuthora > Sinosuthora webbiana. The sequence goes on from VXBN01009089.1 coordinate 11,240, forward strand.
TTCGGGACTTCAAATGCTTCACTTATCTGGTATTGTAAACTCGGGGCTGTGGAGTAATACTCACCAGACAAGTCATAAATCATGAGCAGAGACAGGTGCAATAAATACCAGTGTCAGAAAGTTACAAAGTAAAATTATATTGTTTTGACAAGATGTCCAGATGCGTTGACAACGGGGCGAGTAAATGGGCTCGCTCTGAGAGGCTCTATTAGTGCAGGGGAGGCTGAGGGAGGGAGGGGGGAAAACCCGAAAAGACCCAAGAAAAATAACCCAAAAGCTTAAAGGCTTATCAGGAAAACGATGTAACTACTGCGAAACACCGAGGAGTACATTCATTTTTCTGGGGGACTCCTCCTCTTCTTTCCCCAGTGATCAATTGAGGGCATTGCTGAAAAAAAAAAAAGAACCAAAAAATCCCACTTTTTGGGGGTTTGCTTTGTTGTTTTAGGGTAAACAGTGATTGACAAAGAATAATTCTTGGGGTTTTTTTGCAGCATTTGAGTAGCTTTCATGTATTTAATGTTCCTGCTCCCCCTCACATGAGGTTTTTACGTAAAAAACCTGGGACAGGAACCTCAATTCAGCTTTTCTTCTCTGCTGGACACATCTGACACGTACACGAGTATCTTTCTGAACAGACTTCAATTTCATGTTAATAATATGGGGCTTCTGTGATTTTCCGAATCAGGCCAGAAGGTTCAGCAATTTCCAGTTGCAAATTCCGAGCAATTTGTCCAAGATCAGAGAGAGGTTAAGACAGAAGGAGCAACTTTCAACCTCACCAATTTCCCCAGCCGTGAGCCCACCCCTAATTCCTTGTTTGTACACAATCCTTCAGGATTCTGCATTTTTTTTTTCTTTTACTTCCATATATTTGGTTGAAGCCCTTTGTGATGTTTCCAGCAGAATATTCTTGCTGAATTCTAATTTTGGGATTAACCTCGGGCTGTACCTGGATTTATTTTCTTTTTTGGGGGTGTTTTGGAGGGTTTTTTGGTTGTTTTTTGCTTGGTTGGTTAGCTTTGGTTTTGGGGTTTTTTTGTTGGTTGGTTGGTTTTGTTGTTGTTGTTTGGGGGGGGGTTGCTTGGGTGGTTTTTGGTTTTTTGGGATATTTTTTTTCCTGCCTGGATTTTAAATCCTCATGAGCAGAATTCTGTTTGGGGAAGGGATGAGCACTGAAACCCTTCCCTGCAGTGTGATAATGACTGGAAATAACGTAGGGATACCTCACTAAATGAGATTAGAACGTGTCCTGTCACTGAACCAACAGAGCCAGCCCTCCTCAGAATTTTGCTGCATTAAACCAAGGGAACCATGGAATGATTTGGGCTGGAAGGGACCTTAAAACTCATTTTTTCCACCCCCTGCCATGGGCAGGGACACCTTCCACTATTCCAGATTGCTCCAAGCTGGCCTTGGACCTTCAGGGATTTTTGTACCAGCACAGTTAATCTTTGCTCCATGGCCATGCCTTCCCAATTTCCCAAATTTAGCAGTTTCCCCCTTGTTTTTCCCCACCCTTTTCCCCCTAATTTCTGTGTTCTGACACACAAATTAGCGTCAGAATCTTAACATGGAAAGAAACCTGGGTGTTTCTGCCCAGGTGAAACTCGTTTCACAACGTTTAGGAGAAAGCTGGACGATGCTTTTGGCTCCCAGAGCTGCTCCATGGACGCTGTTGGGTTTGGAGCGTTGGGCTGCCAGGCCAGGCATCAGCACCCTGTAAAAAAACCCAATATGTTTCTGTTGAAAGGAATGTGCTACCATAAATGAAGGCACTTGAAGGTCAAAGGTCACCGGGAGTAATTAGCCCAGGCCATTAAAGGAAGAATAAAAATCATGTTTTACAAGCTGATAGAAAAGAAAGTTGAAAATACGCCTTGGAGAGAAAAAAAAAAAGAAAAAAAAAATTAAAACCAACAAAAATGCAGCACCACATGGTGGGGTGGGTGTCGTTCATGTGCGGTGGGGACACGCTCACATATATTTTCTTTATGAAAATCTGCTCCTGGCCCGCTCTGAACACGCGTCCTGCTGAAAATTCGGGGGGAAAAGTCAATTCTCCTGTGCTGTGTATGATGTTTTAAAAGCTACCTTTAAATTGCTCCAGCCTTTTTATCATCACATTATCTCCCTCCTCCATCTTAAAACCCGCTTGACGTTGGAAAAATACACAGAGTTTGACAGCCGGGCTGAAGGGAAACCCGAAGAATATCCTTGGAAATCTTTGGCCATTTCCCAGCAGCTCTGAGAAAACGTTGTGTGAGCACAAACAGCCCACAGAGACTAGGCAGCCCCTGGCCCAGGACCCTGATGGATGAGTGACCCAATAAAGAAACCCCCCAGGGCTCCATTGTTGCCCATTTTGCTTAAATTAAATCCAAAAATGTTTGAGGCAATGCTGAAGCTGCTAAGTTGGGTGAAGTGAGGAGACATTTTAGCACAGGTTGGAGAAAAATCCAGCTGGAGGTGATGCTCTGGTCCCACATTGGTCAGTGGTGCTCAGGGGTTGTGCAGAATTTAAACATGGAAATTAGGATTCTTTTTAATTTAGATGCTTTTTTTATTAGACATTGTAGCTGTCCCATCCCTGGAATTGTCTCAGGCCGGGCTAGATGGGTTTGGAACTACCTGGGACAGTGGAAGGTGTCCCTGACCATGGCAGGGGAGGAGATGAGTTTTGAGGTCCTTTCCAACCCAAACCTGTGGTTCACTGATATCAGTAATTCAGGAAATTCCAAGGGGTTTTTCTGACTGTCCAAAGCAGTTTTGTTCCAAAGGATTCCAAGCACTGGGAATAACCAACTCTACCTTCAGCGCTGGCATCCTCAGTAAAAAATTAAAAAACCTTTTGATTCCCCAAGTCCTGCCACGAACGACTCTGAGCTGACAGCCTCAAAATAGTCACAACCAAAACAAACAAACAAAAAAAAGTCCTTCAAGCTATCTCCAGCCATCTCAGGAACCAGCTTCAAACAATTTGCTTTTCACCCTCTTCCTCCTCACCCCATCCCAAATCAGTGAATACCCACGGGTTCCCTGTGGCTGATGCTGGATGTGGAGAGGGTGATCACACCTCGTGTTAATCAGCTCTGAGATGGTTTCCAGCTCTTCCTGAGCCCCCTGGGCTGCAGAGGAGCCCTGTCAGCAGCAATTAGCACCAGGTTCTTGCAGAAGAAAAGGGATCTATTTAAATTATTTGCCCCTCTGGTGTTCCCAGGTCCTCCTTCGAAAGGAAAAAATGCCATTTCACCACCCACAGGGACGTGGCGCTCCTGGAGCATCCATCTGAGCCCTGGTGATCCAGGAGAAGGAGGTGGGACGGCAAAATTCATCTGCTGGGGTGGGATGGGGCAGCAGGAACGGGGAATGAAAAACTCCTGGAGCTGCTTTGCCCTCGTGTGCGCTGCCTTTGGTGCAGATCGTGCTGTAAAAGGGCTCTTCCACGTGGTCAGAACGGGGCTAAAAATGCAGATTTGGATAAAATGCTGTTTTCAGCATTTTCTGGGGAAATCTCTCTTTTAGATGTGCAGATTTTGATAAAGGGCTGTTTTCAGCAGGTTCTGGTGAAATCTCTCTGGTTTAGAAGTGCAGATTTTGATAGAATGTTGTTTTCAACATTTTCTGGTGAAATCTCTCTGCCTTGGACTGTCCCAGTTTCATGCCAGGATTGCTTTCCCTTCACCAGGGATTCCTCCACGGCCAGAAATTTCCAGAACTGTGTCTGCACTTTGAGCTGCTCCATCCTGCACCCTCAGTCTTGGTTTTAAAGTGCCGAAACCCCTTTTTGTGTCTCTCTTTTCCTCACTTTTCCCTCATTCGGTGCATTCACTGACCCCACATCCACACCTCACCTTCAGCACCCCCTTTTATTCTTTTTTTTTTCTGGAGGTGCTCCCAAACTCCTGCAAGATCCCACAGATCCCTGGGCAGCTGCATCCCCAAGCCTGCAATTCCCCACAGGACACTTAGACATTTGCTTTTAATCTGGGCCCCGAGTTCGTAATGGATTCTGTAAACATAATCACGAGGCCTTTCCTAAAGGGAAGCACTCCCAAATCCCAGCCATTTTTGCTGACACTTTTGACTCCGGGCTTGATCTTTGCCCAGGTTGCCAAATAAAAAGGGCAGAGGGCAGAGTTCAAAAGCGGCCGTTTACCCCTCGGATTATTGAAAATCAAAACCCGGCGGAAGCGCTCCGGAGGAATTGGAGGAAACTCCTGCCCCCCCGGCTCCCCCAAGGAAGGATGTCATTATATTGTTTTCTAAGGTTAGGTCTGTTTATAGAAATAAACACTTGAGTGAAAACAGGCATGAAATGCTAGAAAGGCAGAAATGCACGGGGGCTGCTGCAGCACCACCAGCACGGCTCGGGACGAGCACTTCCCCAAGTTCAAGCCCCTCTTCTCCACCAAAATCTCTTTTCATACACTTAATTTATTAATGGTTTACCTGGGCACTGATAGAGGCACCTGTGTGTGTCTCTGGGCATGCTTAATATTGATTTTTCTTTTATTATTTCAGCTGATTTCTCTCTGTTACCTCAAGGCCTTGCACAATCCAACACGACAATGAGACAATTCCCATGTCCTCTTTGCAGACCTAATTACTCAACGCAGATTTTAATGATCAGATATCAGCAATTAGTGTTATCAGCTCCCATTTAAGGCATCTGAAGTGAAGCTTTCCTAATTACAACTATCCCAAGATTGTTCATAAAGATGATTTTATGTCCCCAAACCACATTTCCCTGCTTAGTCTGAGCTCCAAACTTCTCCAAATGCACTTTTATGTGTCTTCATCTGTGACTGGGAAGATCCTGGATCTCATAGATCTCATAGATCTCATTTCTTATCTTCATATGTCAAATTTATTTTTTCACTGCATTTTTCCCCTCACTCCCACATGTCCCAATCTCACTCACTTGCTGTTTATTGACCAATACAGAGCTGATTTTTTTCCAATTTTTAAATTCAATTGATTTTCCAACAACTTCCTGATTTTTTTCCCCCTTTTCTCTTCCTTCCTTTCCCTCTTTTTCCACGTCTGTGATGTGCAGCCACCACTTGGGATTTCTGGCACTTCCCACCCCCTTTCTGCAGTGCTCCACTCTCCTCACGCTCACGATTTTAGCTCTGGGTGCTGTTCCCACTCTCTTCCTGTTCACATTTAGAAGCAGGAATAGGTTGAATAATTCTAAGTGGACAACAAACCAAAAAAAAAACCCAAAAAAAAAAAGCCCCAAACTCTGGCATTACGTAGAACCAGCAGCACGTGGGGGGAGTCCATAAATCATTCTTCCTGCCACATCTGTTTTTATTTTGAAGTTTATCAGCGCGCTCGGTCGCAACGGGGATTTTGGGGGGATAGGGGAAGGAGGAGGAGGGCCCCGCCGCAATATTAATCTCCCAAAGTGCCTTCCAGAACATCAGAGAACAGAGGAGGGGAGAGGAGGGAGGGGGGGGGGAAGAAAAAAGAAAGGCTTTTAGCTGGTTTCTGCTTTTCCTTCCTTGAGGCGGCAGATAAAGCCTGGCTGCCCACGGGGCGCGGGGCTGAAAAGGGCGATTCATGGAGCGCGTTATCAGCGCCCCGCCGGGACGGCCCTCGGAGGGGACCTGGCGCGGGTGGCAGATAAGACAAGCCCCCAAAGTGAACAAGGCAAGCCCCCAAACTGATACCTGCCCAGACAAGCACGGGCCGTGCCCCCCTCTGCCCGCCCCGCCGCGAGCGTGTGTGGGCATCTCCGGAGAGACACTGGCAGCGATAAGGTTGGGCCTGCTGCAGGAGAGAGGGGAAAAAAGGGGGCATGGATATCTGGAGCCTTTCCCAGAGCGTGTGGAGTGACCTGGTGGCTGCCTCCCCTCTGACAGAGCTGAGATTGGCCTGACATCTTCTTCCATCCTGCCCCGAGGCCGATAGCTCACGGCAGGTTTGGGTTTCCAAGGCCTCCGCGGGGATTTGCGCGGATCGGCCCAAGCACGCGTTGTCTTCCTCCTTCTCTCGTTTTCCAGGTGCCCTGTGCTTCACAGAGGGAATGTTTGTAAACCAGGCTCAAGGGAAACATCACCAGAATTCTCTTTTCCACGTGAAATCCGTGGTTTTGGAAGTGCATTTCAAACACTTAGGAATTCTGGTAAATTTGAGTGTCTCCCTGCAAAGGTCAGAGCAATGAAGGAATAAAAAAAAAAAAAAGAAAGAACTTGAATTTTTAAAAAAATTGCACAGAAAAGAATTATTTTTTTATTTTCATCACATATTAAAAACTTTTTCTGTTTTTTTTCTTGTGAGGGTGGTGAGGCCCTGGCCCAGGTTGCCCATTTTTAGGCAACCTGACAACAAAATGTCGCCTCTGAAGCTTCCCTGTGCTATTAAAGTTTGAGTCCTTTCCAAAGTGATCTCACTGAAAATCTTTATCATCTCAATGCCACGATATTTCCCTTTTCTTCCAGAAACATCCATTATCATTCCAAACCAAAGCTCAGTTTTGAGCCTGTTCTCCATCTCAAGTAGGTCCCATCCAAAAACCCATTTATTTCTCCCATCATTTTGGGATGGCAGAAATCCCTCATTTCCATCTTTGGTTGGGAAGATGTGGATGTTTGGATGATTTAAATCCCCACCTGATGAGCCCAAACTGGTATCCAGGGCTGAGACGAGCTGGGCAGCCCTCAAAAGGAGGGTCTGTAACGTGTTGGGAGTGTCGTATTTAGGAACATCGGGACTTTTATTCTCCTCTGGGTGTCAAAGAGGATTAGAGCATTGGAGTGAGCAGGGGTGCCTGAAAACAGAGGCCAGACAAAATCAAAGGAATAAAAAGCAGTTGTATTTATTGAAGGGCTTTCAGGTACATTTAGGGCAGGTGAAGCCCACCCAAAATGGACAACAGGTCACGGGTTTCACACTTTGATAACTTTGGTCCATTTGCAGGTTGGGGGTTAATCCTCCAATTCCAGCTTCAGGTAATGAAGTCATTGACCCCAAGTTTGCTGCCCTCAAGTCACTTTTGTTTCCATCCCTGGGGGCCTGAGGCAGTGAGGTGTCCTCGATCCCCAGGCCTGGAGAGGAATTGTTGTGTCTGCCCAAAATGGGGGAGCAGCAGCTCACACTGTGTGTGGAGTTTAGAGTTCCACTAAAGAACTGCAGGAGTACAAATGGATGGGAAATACAAAAGCCAAAATCCTGAGGCATCAAGGAAAGAGAGGGGGAAATGTGCTGTGAGGCCTGACGCGTGTTACACACAGGGATTATGGAAACACACGGATATCACCTACCTCAGATGGAGCAATGGGCTGGGTTCCCAACCCAGACCTGTGAGTGAAGGGCAATATTTGCCTTGAAAGGGACTCCCTGATGCCAGCCAGATGGGAGAGAGGGAATGATGTGGTTCAGATGGAGCTGGAGGAGGAGACTGGGGCAGGAGCTGCCCCTTCTCAGCACCCCAGCCCCAAGCCCAGCCCGAACAGAGCCACTCATGCACAGAGCGTCATCCTTGGCTTGATTTTGGTTGGAATTCGTTTGGGGGCTGGGTTTTTTGGGTCTTTTTCCTCCCAAGTTCTGTGTTCAGTGCTTGAAGTGGGATTGCAAGGAGACTGGAGAGGGATTTTCACAGGGCCTGGAGGGATGGAACACAGGGGACTGTGTGTCCCACTGACAGGGGACAGGCACAGATGGGATATTGGAGAAAAATTCCTCCCTGTGGGGGTGGGGAGGGGCGGGGATGGAATTCCCAGAGAAGCTGTGGCTGCCCCTGGATCCCTGGAAGTGTCCAAGGCCAGGCTGGATGGGGCTTGGTGCACCCTGGGACAGTGGGAGGTGACCCTGTCAAAGGCAGGGGTGGCACTGGGTGATCCTTCTGGTCTTTCTCGACCCAGATCATTCCATAATTCCATGAAATCCTTCTCAGCAGGCTCTCCCTCTAAAGTGGCAGCAGATATGGCCCATCCCACCCTTTCCTCCTCCTCTGGACCATGTCACTGCCTCCATTCCCTGGAACAGGTCTGGATGAGGGCAGGAGCTCCCACAGCCTGGAGACACCTGAACTCACAGGGGAGGCTGCTGCTGCAGCTGATTTTGATGTTCCCCAGTTTTCCTTACTTTCAGTCTTTTTGTGACCAGTAAATCCCATGGGACCTGCTGGGAATTCTCCTCTGCTGCTTTGTACCCCACAACTCCTCACCTTTGTGCTGCTGGGAATTCCCAGGATTTACCTTGCAACTTTCTTCTGCTCTTGGATTCACGCTCTGAAATAGGAATTTGGGATGAAGAGGGGAAGGAAAGTGAGGCAGAAAAGCCAAGTTTCATCTGTCAGCTTATTGTCACAAGGATTTTCCTGCTCAGAGGGCTCTTCCCTGGAAAGCTGGTTCTGGTTTTTTGGTAAATCCATCTGTGTGCAAAGACAACCAAAGCTGGAATAAAAACGAGTTCAAGTGGAATCTAGAATATTACATTCTGCTGTGACTAAATGAACAAAAACGAAGCACAAAAGTTTTTATTTAAAGAAAAATTGACACCAAAGCAGATCCAACACTGAGCTGGAATTGCTGTGAAGGCATCAGAACTGTGGCTATTTCCCCCCAATTAATTTGTCCAACATCCATGTGCTCTCCTTTTCTCCTTTCCAGCTGCCTTTTGTGCAGCAAATCCCCGCAATCCCCTTTCCAAAGTGCTGTTTACACAGCCCATGTTGACTTAGCACTTGAATTGCTCGTCTCATTTCCCTGATTCATGGGCCAGGAGGATGCTGCACTCTTGATTTGTAGCCCAATCGATATTTTGCTTGCCCTGGGGCTACCACGACTGCTGGGGCCTGCTTTCCATGGAGTGATTAGTCCTGACAGCTGCAGCACACAATTACCTCGCCAGGCTCCCCTGAAATGCCTGGGCTGGACCAGCCCTTCCCCAAGGGAATCCTGGTTGTGGGGCTGGGAAGCTGAGTCCCAAAAGATGGACTGGGAAATGTGGGCAGCAGAAAGGAAATGAAAGTTAAACCAGGCAGAGATCTGCCTTAATCAAACCTAGTGCACTAATTCTATTTATTATTAATCTGTTTCTATTCATTCTTGATGTATTTCTCTTTGTTATCAACTTATTTCTCTTTATTATTAATTTTTTTTCTCAGTTCCACTCAATAATGAAAATCCATTCCCCAAAATCATTCCCTTCAGCTGAACCAGTTCGAAATTCCTTCAGCATTTGTTTACAATCACCAACTCTTGTTTCTACCCATTAATTCCGTAACTTTCAGAGGAGTTCCATCATTTTTACTTCCCTCCTGTCAATCAGACTTTTCTTTCAGCTGCTTTAAATAATCAGCTGCCTCCAGCTCCCCAGCCCTGTGGTTTGGTTGGTTGGGGTTGGGTTTTTTTTTATAGATAACATTAACAAAGCTCTCCTGAGGAGCTGTTTACTGGAAACAGAGCAAATATCATGTTCCTTATACAGTCTACAAATGGCTAAAATAAAAATAAACAGAATTTCCTAGGACAGGATGCTGGAGAGGGGATTGATTCCTTAATGAAAACATCCCAACAGGTTCCTTGCATATCAAGAAGTTGCTTTTAAAGGAGAAAAATGGAGTTCAAAATCTGAGCTGTCTGCAAAAGTTAATTATCACCCTCTGAACATTTGGGAAAATCACAAACTCCGTGGATTTTTAGAATTCCCAACCATTCTCAAGGGAGAATAAAAGTTACTCTTGATGGGATCAAGTCCATTTCTCTAGGAGGGAGCTGCTGGTTTTACCTGTGATAGGGGGTGATGCAGAATGATGGGGTCAGGATAAGCAAATCTAGAACAGGGAGTCTCCGGGTCCCCAAAACTGACACACAGCACAAACTGGAATTCCCAGATCCTCCCAAATCCCCCGCTTTGATGTGCACCCCTAAAATTTACTTCAGGCAACACACTTGGACAAAAAAAAAGTTTTGTCTCCACAATGCAACAAAGCTTCAAGAGATGAAAGTGGAAAATGTGGAAGAGCAGAATATATATTTTAATTACGTTTTATGCAGCTAAATCCATAAAGATCCATCCCTTAACCCCCATTTTTCCCACCTAGGCTGGCAAGAGCTTTTGGGGCACGAGTAGAGGAGAGGGGAGCTTTACAGTGGGGGGGCTTAGGGGCAAATCTCTTAATTAGCTGTTACCAAAACCCCCGAGCCATATGGCCACCATAAAAAGGGGGTTTCAATACACTGCTCCATTTTATGTCATCAGTTGCGAGCCGTGGATCCACTCTCACCCCTCAGTAACTCGTGGCTGCACAGAAGAAAAGCTCTGAAGTGAAAACACGGCCCATCTGTTGGCGATAGGGGCGCGCCGCGCGCTCTCCCCGTACATTTCTACATTTCCTGCCTTGCATATGATTTCAAATATTTGCTCTTGGAGCTGCAAGGTGTCCTACTGTCATAACAGTCAAGTTATTCATTAAGCTGTCAGCACCTCGGCTGCATTGCTCCCACGCGGGGTCCCGGCTCTGATTTTTCCATTCCCCCCCCTCGGAGCGCTCCCCTCACTCATCGCCGCGCGCGGCTCCCCCTCAGAACGGGCGCAGCTGAGATCCTCACGTCAACAGATGTAAACCAAAGCGCTGCCTCTCCCCCTGCCACGCTCCCAGCCCCCCGATTTCCGAGGGCACTAATGGATTCGGAGGGCCAGCTCCAGTTTTTTGCCAGGGTTTTTTCTTGTTGCTATCGATGTGATGCAGTTGTTGGCACGCACTTCTGAGCCCCCCGGGGCCCGTGGAGCCTTCAAAGCTGAGGAGTCGGGCAAAAGCGAGGATCGACCCAAAAAAGCGACCCCGTGATTGATTCCGGTGTTTGGGAGTGAGGCTGAGCAGATGGTTTACAACAGCAAAGCCAAGGCACCCAACTCGCTGAGCTTTGCCTAAAATTGGGCTTTTGTGCTGAGCCTGACTCAAGGGCTGCCCACCGTTGGCACAGGGGGAGCTGGTGTTTGTTGCCACTCCAGTGGAATAAATAAAATAGGTCTGCTGGAGGCTGCTGAGGGTGACCTCATGCTTCTTGGTTTCTGAGTTTGGCTCTTTTTGTGTGTTTTTCAGGAGCCTGAAATTTGTCACTAAGACAAAACATCATACCTGGCTTTTATTTTTGCAGTTTGGGATGATTAAGGATGACTGCACTCTGAGGAGAGAGCAGCTGATAGCGGACTCATTTCTCTGCTTTAATCTTGGCTTACGTAGAAAGTTCATATTCACAGAATTTTACTGATCTTCAAAGGTGCCTTTGACCCACCAAATCATCCTGTCACTGCCCTCAGAGCAGGGATGTCACTGATCCTGGGAAAGGACAATCCAGGTGTCCCCAGCATGTGAGAAGAGGGAAGGGGCTAGACCGTTCACCCTGTATTAGGACAAAAATGCTACACCCAAAAGCCGGTCTGTAGTCAGACTCTCCCCTAGCCAGGCTGTTTGAACCATTTCTCTCTCTTCCCCTGAATTTTTGCCCATTTTTTCCCCAGCTTTTGCCTGTTTCCTGCTGCTGGGTTCAGATTGATGGGGCACAGATGGATGGACAAGCCACAGACATCCAAATAATGTCACAGTTTGACTGTCATTGCTCTGGGGCTTAGCTCTGGCCTGCCTTGCTACACTTCAAGGCCCTGCAGCTGGACCAGATGGTCATTGTAGCTCCCTTCCCACTGAAGTATCTTATTCCAGAACACAGAATTAGGATAAATTCCGTGTTCTATTTGCATCCAACCACGATGGTTGGGCACAACGTGAGGGACACAGCTGCAAGCAGAGGCTGCTTCACCACGGCCAGGGTGGCTCTCAAGGCATCAACCACCCCTCCAGCCCCTGTTCCCTTCCCTTCCCTTCCCTTCCCTTCCCTTCCCTTCCCTTCCCTTCCCTCCTGTCCCCGCTGCGTTCCCAGCCGTGTCCGGCAGGTGGCAGCGTGGGGCCGTCCCCGCCGCTCACCTTTTTTCCTACATAAATAAAAGTTTTCGCTCAATTTCAGACGATTTTCATCGATTTGAGGGAAGCAGGCTCCGGGCAGCCGGGAGCGGTGTCCTTAGGGAAGGGGAGAGGGGTAGGGGGGGTATCAGCGCTGCCCCTAAACAGCTTCTATAGCCAAGGCTCTTCTCTGTCACTGATTTTCTGCGTTTAGAAAAGGTTGTGCCTGTATTTCATTGTCGGGAGGTTGTCACTGTGGCCCGAGACCCCTGAGGGACAAAGAAAAGTTTGGCATCGGTGACGCAGCTCCTCGGCTGCAGCCATGGATGACATCGTGGATAGCAGGGAGGGATCCTGAACATCCTCCCCCAAACTCTGCCTGTTAAGGGCAGACAACGTCCCTGGAACAGCTGGACTGGCAGTTCCCGTATTCCACAGAGAATTCTGTACATCCCGTGTGTTCTGTGCTCAAAACACGACGGGGCTCTTGGAGTGAGGTGATCTTTAGGTCCCTCCCAACCCAAACCATCCCACAACTCCATTAATTTCGGCTCCTCTCCCCGGGAGGAGCAGCAGAATCCTTCCCTGGGGCCTGCACCCATCTCTCAGGAGGGGATGGATGTCCGAGGAGGAGGAGGAGGGTGTGGAAGGCTTTACAGGGCCCTGTCTGCACCTGGGGTCGTTTCGCTCTCAGCACCCATTCCCGGAGAAACAAACCCTCTCACTCAGCACCAATCTGCTTTGAGCCAGGCATAAATAAGTTCGGGGTGTTACATCTTTCGCCATAGTCAGGGAGATTTTTTATTTTTTTTCTTTTTTTTTTCCCCTCACCAATGTTCTCTCCGGGCCTGTTTTTATTTCTTTCATCACCATCAAAGGCCGGCTCCTGCAGCCCTCGGTGCTGCAGTGTGCTCAGCCCTGCACAGGTTGGAGTGAGCGGGGCATGTTTGCTCTGACAGGAACTCTCAGCTGGCTCGTTAGAGCCTTCAGCAGGTGGGGCAGCCCCGAGCAGTTCATCCATCTAAATACAGACGTTATTAGGGCTGACCTTGCCTGGCAGCCCCCCCCCGAACTTCTGCGGGGTTTAATAAATGGATCCCAGCCTTGCAGAGAGCAGCCCCACGCTGGGCAGGCAGATAAGAGCAATGTCATGTTAAACATTCCACAGGAGCCTGGCAAAGTGGCTTTGGGTGGGAGCAAATCCTGGGGGGGAAAAAACCAAAAATAGCTGATTTATTAATCCTGGCCGAGCGGCCTGTAACAGCACGGTGCTGGGGAGAATCAGGTTTAAAACCTGGAGGGTTTGAATAATCATTCTCTAGTTTTAGCTTCACCAGAATGTTCTGCCCAGTCCTGTGCCACCGGGCTGGGTTTGTGGTGTGCAGGGACATGGATCGTTGTCCTCACCCACTAAAGGGACAAAAGATCAGCTCTGGTGACAGTGGCTTTGTTTTCTCTGGACAAAATTAATCCCCAGAGCAGGAAGGAGTCAGCAGCTCTCCAGAAATAAAGAACAATCTTTCTCATAATTCCCACCTCCCTTTTGTTTTGGGGCGGTTGAAACTTCTCTGGTGTTTGGAAATGTTGAAATGGACGTGGAGCGAGGGGAGGTTTCCCGGTTTGTGCAGAGGTTGTTTTACAGCTCAATCTGTTCTGCTCCCCAGCACCAAGGCAATAAATGCACCGAACTGAGACAGGAGGGACTCAACTATCCAGGGGGAAAAATATTCCCTGTTTTTCCTAACATTTTCAAGTTCATTTCATTTTTAATCATTGAGACTAAAAAAAAAAAAAAAAGGCTTTTGCTTATGTTTTATCTCTCTGACTGGATCCAAGGCTGACCTAAAATAAGACTTTTCTGAGAAATCCCTAAGTAGCAGTATTGGCTCAGGCCATCAGATATTCTGGGGTTATTAGGACTGATTAAGGTAAGAGCAAAGACTTTCATTTTCTTCTCTGTCACTGGAATCAGCAGCAGAGCCTTCTCTCCACAAATAAACCTTCTCAGATGAAATTAAAACCCCCTAAAGCGTTGTCCTACCGAGCTCTGTTCCAACCCCATTGTTCTGACGTGATTGTCCAGGGGTGACTCACCAAGAACTGGAAGCCACCGGGAACAATCTCCCAGCCAGAGCTGGAAAATCTCTGTGATAACTCCGAGACACTTCAGGAAAACGTGGTCCCGCTTCTTGGAAGTGTCTGATTGCACAAATCCGTGGTGGGATTAGTGAGAGGTGGAGCTTTAGCCTGGATTTGTTCTGTCTGAGGCACGGTGATGCTCAGAGCAGTGGCTGGGGGTGAGTGAGGCTGGCAGGGAATGAATTGTGTGTGTGTGTGAATTTTAATTGCCCATCTCGACCACAAAACGAGGCAGCGAGACAAATTCTGGGCTCATTATCTGCTCCAGCACAAGCCTGCTCTTTCATCATCTCACCGAGGCTCACAAGTCGGGGTGTGTTGTGTGAACATTAAAAAGGAGGGATTTTTTTCCTGCGTTTTTGGCCATTTTTGTTGCTTCTTCTCCCTTGGAGGGCAAAGCCAAGAACTTCCCAAGATGAAATTTCTCCTCCGAGCAGAACAAGAAATATCACACAGCCACAAGCAGCCACCAAACAGAGGGGGTTTCTTATCAGCAAACAAGAAAATCACAATGTTTTCCTCGGTTTGCTTTCCTCCCCAGCTCCTTATCTGAGCTCCACACGTGGTAAAAAGTGAAGCAGCACGGTGGATTCCAGGAGCAGCAGCAGCAGGGCTGAGCCAGCAGCTCGCAGCTCTGTTGCTCTTTGCCTTTCAACAGCTCCACTCCTCCGCTGGGCTGCAGTCACACAGACACAGGCCAGGTTGGGATTTAGGGAAAACAGCAGGAAAAGCTGGTGTCGGAGCCCCAGACAGTGTCCTGTTGTCTGCAGGGAGAGCAGAGCATCCACCCCTCCACCTGTGGGGGTGGATAACCCACCCTGCCCCTCCAAAGGAGCCCTTGTGGAGCAGACCTCGATTTCCTTCAGGCTGTCTGGAAATCCTGCCCTGCAGAGGTGGATGGGGCAGGGGAGGATGAGGGAACACACACCCCCCCACTGTAGATAATGTTCCCTGGAAAGGGAAGGGTTCCTTCCAGAACTTCCAGCAGAAAGGAGGGGAGCTGGGTGGAAACAGTCAGATCAGAGTTATTTTGTTGAAAAACGTGACGTTCAGAGATTTTTCTTGACACCTGGATTTGGATGAATTGATCGTTGGATTGCTGGATGTGTGTGTACTCAGAAAACTTAGGTCTGATATTTGAACATTTCGATCTAACCCGTGCTTCCCAAAGCTTCTCGGAATTCTCTTTAAAGTTCAGCTGAGGAAGCCTGAAATGCTGAACGCTGTTTTATCCCCAAGAAGGACCTTGTGCTGTATCGATTTGCCTTCAGACATTTCGGTAATGAGCCCGTGCAGAAGGTCTGTGCTTGGCTTGGCAGAGAAAGGAAAACGCAGTTACTTATGGCTCTGCTGAGCAGCGCTAATTACAGCCTGTGCTGGTGGGGTGTGCACATGTGAGTCATGTATGGATCACCCCTTTTCCTTTGGAAGGAGCACAGGAGGAATTTTAACTGCAGGGATGAACAGAAAGGACCCAGAAGTTAATGGCTCACCGAGGAATAAATAGTTCCTCTTCTTGACACTCGCCCGCCCAGCGCCAGACCTCAGCTGGGCTGAACCAGTAAATCATTAACTTTAATAGGGATTTGCCAGTTTACACCTCGGCAGGATCTGGCTCCCATATTTCAACAACAATCCTGCTCTAGACAGAGCCAGCACATCAGGCACTGGTGGTGGGGCCTGGCCACGGGGCAGCACGGCCACACAGCTGCTGCCCCGCTTGGGACACGGCGAACACGCAGCCCAGGCAGCCCAAAACCCGACTTTCCGACCATACATCAGCCCCTCGGAGCACACAGACTGTTGTGCCCACAGAGCTACTGTATTTTTGTAATGAATCAGACAGGAATGGTGCTTAAGCTGCTTACACTGCTTTAATTTACAGCCTGTGGTAATGTAGTGACAGTAATGTTGTCATCGTTCGCTCTCTTCCTCTGTGGCATCAAGCCCAGGCTTCCACGTTCTCATTTTTTTGGGATGGTTTCAAGCTCAGTTTTACCCCCACCCACTCAACGCCCCCCTCGCTCCTGATGAAACGAGATGTTCTTTAGAATTAAATAAATAAAGCAGGCCTCGCCTGATAGCTCCAGGATCTGCTGGGTTTTCTCCTCTGCCTTTAATGTGCCTTTCACCCAGGGAACAGGATGAAAACGCATTTTCTCTGGTAGGAACTGGCATGTTCGAGATGGTGTCAGAATTCAGGAACATGACAAGCAAAATACAGCTGGACTGGAGGCCTCCACCACACATGGAGGAGGAAATATTGCATTCCCATGCTGTTTTCATGCATGCGAGCGAGCAGCCACATTACAAACCCTGAAAAACACTGTGAGAACACTTGACATTTCCCAGATGGGCGGCTTGGTTGAGACTCCCCCATCTGCCTCCCCTTTCTCCCCAGGATTTTAACCCCTTGGAGCTCCTGCAGGGAAGCTCCAGCTCCTTTTCATGCCCCTGGAAGCCCCACAGGGTGGAGGTGGCCGGGCAGGGCTGTTGGAGGGCAGGTGACACCCAAGTCCTGGTGGGAAATGTGGTCGAGGATGTGCTGGTGGTTCTCAGTCCTCGTTTTATGGAGAGCCAAGAGCTCTGCACAAACCTCACTCAGGGCTGGTTTGGGACCAAAATCAGCAGCTCCATCGTTTTTAATCCTGACAACATCATGGCCTTGCTGGTTTTAAACTCTTCTCTGACACCTCTTGAGCTTGAACTCAACATGTTCCCAATAATTCCATGAAAATCTGTGAACTCATTTTACCTGCAGAACAGAGCAGCTGGGGAACAAATCCCAAGCTGGATTTTTTGGGGGCATTTCAGGTGCAGATTTGGCTGGGGTGTGACCAGTGTGGAACACCTTGCTGGAGGTTTCGTCCTTGGTAGAGCTCTTACAGCCCCAAAAGGTGTTATTCAAAATTATCTGCCTGCTGATTACTCCTTGGTTTTGTCACAATCCTTCCTTAATTAGCACATCTTGTAGGCCTGCTGGCAAGTTTTTAAGTTGGATAATTTTTTAAGGCAGACAATTTTTTAACACTGGCAATCTTTTCAGACTGACAAACTTCCAAGACTGACAGTCTTTTAAGACTGACAATTTTCGAGACTGACAATTTTTGAGACTGACAGTTTTTTTTAGGATAGACAAAATTTTGTTCTCTATTAACTGGCTGAAAAAAATCCAGCCTTTATTTCTCAGTGCCAGGCTGGTTTTTATTCAGCAGGTCACCGAACCCAAGAGCACAAAAGCGAGTCCCTTTAAAATCAGAGCCAAGCGCTTTCTCAGGGGTCTCCCACTGTTCAACAACTGAACAATGTCAGGCCCAGAGGCCCGGATGCCAAGGTCTACCCTGATATAAAGCTAATCTACCATCCAAAAGCCCACTGGATGCAAATCAGAGATTTAACTGCGTCCACCCCCTTTCTCTTCCTTTCTTGCCTCCCTCTTGATCTCTTCTTTTTCGCTCCCCGCAACTCCTTTATCAAAAATAACTCGGGGAAGGAAAAATAAACACTGGAAGACACTCAGCCATGTGTGCAAGCCAGGCCTCTTCCCCCTGCCCTGCTCCCGCAGCCTGAAAGGAGCTGGAGCTCCAGTTTTGGAGGCAGCCTGAGAAACCTCAGCCAGTTCTGCTCACAGCTGGCCCTGCCTGGCCGGTCCCAGACAAAAGACTTCCGTCTTTATCTGGCGCTTATTGAGACATCTCATTCAGCTGGAGATAAAAGGGAAGGAGATGTGCTTTGAAATCGAACCATTAGGGCGGCACAGACATCAGCATGCAAATGCCACACGCAAATGGGTTCAAGATGAAGCTTCGGGAGAGGATCTGATCCCGGTGCCCACAGGGGTCTGCCTGCACGGGGACCCAGCAAAGCCCCTGTGGAACCTCGGGGAATTGGGCACTGTGTTCAAGGGAAGGAGGTGGGAGCTGGAGGTGGAAGCGATCCTGGAAATAAATGGCGATGGGGTGGATTGTCCCTGAGGAGCCCCTTGGGTTATTCACCAAAATAACTCCACCAAGCCAGGCAGAATTCCATTTTCCAGTTTCCCTCTGATCTCCCACCTTGGAAGTTCTCACAGGGCTTCGTGTGCCGCTCCCTGTGTTTGTCACTTGTCACAGAATCACGGAACCACGGAATTCTTGGGGTTGGATGGCACCTGTGGAGATGACCCAGTCAGTCCAGCCCTGCCCTGAGTGTCCTGGGCAGTGCTGGACATGCCCAGACCTGCTTTGCTGTAGGGAGGAATTGTTGAGAGAAATGGATTTGTAGAGGATTCTCAAAGCCTGACTGAAAGCTCACATGGTCTTGTCCATCTGTGAGCAAACTCTGAGAAAAGGTGTGCTCCCTTAGAAAGGCCATGGAATGGAGCAGACATTAATGAGAGAGAAATTGAACTGGAAACAAGTTTTAAATGACAGTCTTACAAACAGAGCAGATATTTTGGAGAATTGGAACTGTGAAAGATGCATTGTAGCAAGAGCACATAAAATAATCCATGATTTGTGTTAGGAGTATTAGCAGCATTGAGTGGCAAAAGCTGATAGGCTGAAAAGCATTTATAAGGTACTGTAACCAAAAAGTAGCTTGACTTGTGGTAGAATGGTGTTGAGTTTTACATCTCTTGTGTCTCACCCTTCTACGAGATTGATAATGGAATAAAACCTTTTAAAACACCTCTCAGTTGCCCCGTCTCTGTAGAGGTGGGTTTTTCCAACAGATTGCGTCACACCTGATGCTCTGAGATTGCCCCTGGAAGTGTTTGGTACCCCCGGCAAAAAGCAAATTTATTTTTCTCACTGTCTATACCAGGGCAATATCACCGAACCCTCCGAGATCCCTGGTGTAACCAGCTCTACTGTATTTTTGTGTGTGCTCGATTTTCAAGGCTGTGTGATGTCTGCCAGCAGAGAAGGATCAGGGTTCAGTAGAGATGACAGCAGAGGAGAGGCTTTGTTGAGGCTGCTGGAGGCACTGAGGTTGGCCAATCCTCCCAGGGTCACCTGGAGGGTCCCGTGCAGCCCTGCCTGGTGACACCACCGAGCTTTGGGATCTGCAATTACCTGCAGAGACTAAGCCAGGCTTAGCAAAGACCTCGGGGCCGCCCAGAAACCTCTGCCTGTGGGCAGAGCTGGCGAAGAACCCTCCGGAGGCGTTTTATTCTGATTTTCTTCACGGGTTACATCCCTCAGGCTGGACACACCTCGCTGGGCTTTTCAGGGAAGAAAGGAGCGTTTGAGGAGGAACCTTCCCCTGCCTGATCGCTTTCCACCCACCGAGAAACGACCACTTAATAACGTGCAAATCTCTGGTTAAAGAATTACTGAGATTAGCCTGAAGCCTGACACTCATCCCGCAGGAGGGAGCTCACCGAGATGCTGTTGACAAAGGGAAACTTTGTTAAAGCGTGTTTAGTTCAGCTCTGCTATGGCAAGGATCCCTAAGCTGCTTTGTTTTATGAGATTTAGGGCAGAGGATTTTCTCCAAGCAAAGGGCAAAGGATTTTCTTAAAAAAGCATATTCCCCCTAGAAGGGTGCAGAGTCTCGTGGGATCTGGGGATTAGGTGTTCATTTCCTATACAAAAGCTCCATAATTGTCCAAAGGATGCCTGGATCTGAACCAGCTCCAAGTGAAACATCAAGTGCAGCGTCTGAAAAAGGAAAAAAAAAAGGAATAATTTTACTTCGTGTTACCTGGGCTGAGAGTTCTGTGGCTGTGAGCAATGGAAGGTTTCTCTCCATGGATGTTGTTTGTGAAAGCAAAAAGATTTGTGGAGTCTGAGGAGAAACCAGAGCAGTGAGGAGAGGAAACTGTGCAGAGAAACTCTTGATTTGGTGAATTGGAGCCTGCAAGAAGGTTCTTCTGGGAAGCTCCTGCTGGACACGTGTCCTGTCCCAGACCTCTCCTGGGTTTTTTTGTGGCTCCCAGGATTAATTCCACACACCAGGGCAGCGTGATGCCAGCTGGGAGCCCATCAGAAGGAGCTGTTGGTGAGGGTCGATGTCTCTGGAGCAGGAACTCTCAGAGGGCACCATGAGAAGTTGCAGTTCCACGCTGAACCAACCAACAACATAATGGAGAAGTCAAATATGAAAATGTCTGTGCCATTTCTGCTTGGTGCCATCCAAGACTGTTCACCCCTCAGCACAAAATTTTCTCCAGTGATATTTGATATGTCCCTTGATGCTGGACAGATTTCCCTGCCAGGAGCACCCCTGGTTTACGTGCAGCTGATGTTTCATGCAATCACATCTCGCATATCTCAGCTTGGGAGCAGGCTCCCTCTTCTTCTCCATTTATGGCTTGGTATCCTTTCTCTTTTATTGAAATATTCCACAGGGATCCCAACCCTGTGGACACTTCCCCAAAATCCTCTCCCTCTGATCTGATTTTCTGTTATTTCTCCTTCAGGTGAGCCACTTGTTGCTCCTTAATATTTATTTGGTTCCAGAGTGAAAATATTTCGGGCTGAACAGTTCAGGTGTCCAAAATTCAGACAATTTCACTGAAAAAAAAACCCTCATCCTGAAAAAAAACCCCTCATCCTTCAGGTGCTGATTAAAATCAACTGATTTCACAATACCTTTCTTCTCAGCAGTTTGTGCACAGTAAAATGTTTGCACTTTGTTCGTCTTGCCTATATGAGCTCTTACATTAGTGATTAGTGCTGTTAAAATGGAATATAATAATAATTATTTTTATTATAGCTGTGATAACGTTTTATTTAAATTACAGTTTTAAAGTATTTATTATCCCCATTGCCTCTCAGCAATGAAAATGTGTAATTTTTCCTCCTCTTGACCTTCTAGTAATTTCCCCATTTTTTTTCTGGGATACCTTCTGGACACCCTGGAGCCTGTGCAGGAGTTCTTATCTGAAGGGTCAGTTCCTGATCAGCTGTGTGTGCACAGGGAGAGAAATGTGCAATTCTTCCCCGTCCCTTTGCCATCCACATGAATTTCACCACTAAAACCAATAAATATCCACAGTTTAAACATTGCAACAGTTGTAACTTTCACACCCACACAGCGAGAACAGCCCACAGCTCCACACGTACCCCTGACCAGGAAAGTTTAGACTTTGAAAACGGCTTTTTTTTTCTCTCTTTTTTTTTTTTTACCTCTGTCCCTTTTTTTCCCCTCCTAAACCCTTCACGGGGATTGCCTCTTTGTAAAGTGTATAGTCTGGGCTTGGTTTTGGGTGGCTACTCCCTCTATCCCAGGGATTCTCGTGACCATATGGAGCATCCGTGCTTGACTGCACTTCACACAAACGCTGCCCAGCGGGGTGCGGGCTGGGATACGGGGTGTTTGTTGCTGCTGCTTGGTTTTGTGCAAGGATTGCTCTGCACAGGAGTTTTTTAGGGCATTCTGTGGGTTTTATAATCCTACCCCACACCAAGCCATGTTGCTCTACAAGGTGAGACTGGATGACTCCACAGAGAATATTTAATTCTCGGGTCATGTGGTCCAGAAGAGCAAAAAAATTTTTTGAAAAGGGTTTTTTTTCAGACATTTCTCTGTAAGATGGACAGTTCTCTGCTGACTTGCAGCACCTCAGATATTTCCTTGTTCAACAAGAGTAATTTTAATAAAATTAAGGCTGAAAATTAATGGGTCTGGTTTTCCTCTTTGGGATGGTGTCACCAAACTTCTCTGAGCTGAAATTGCTGTCCCTGAAACCTGAATTGAACCCAGTCATGACATTCTGGGGGGTTTTAAATAAAATAAAAATAAGGCTGTGGGATTTGAAATAAAATAAAACAGGCTTCTCTTGCCTCCTCTCTTATTGATATTGAAGGGGTTTGGTGCAGGTGATCAGGAAGATAATAAAAAGTTTGTTTTACAAATCATCTTTGAAATCTCCAGCGCACTGAGGCACTTTGGAAAATGATCCACGGGGACAGCGCTGCCCCAGCCCTGGGAAACAAAGGGGCTGGCTCCCAGCAATTCTGCCTTTAATTACCCTGAACCCGCTGATTAAGGCCAGGAGCTCTCCCCTTAATCCTGACTTGCTCCCGTTGACCCCGGTGAGGTTGGAGACTCCGTCCCCGTTCTCCCGGAATCCCGGGCAGCTCCTTCCCGGGGCCAGCTCCGTGTCCCTGGGAGCATCCTCCAGGCAGCCCTGCCTTAATTGAGTTGCTGACATTCCCCTCTCCCGTCCCTGTCTGCTTCCTTGCCAAAGAACAAAGGAACAGCCCCTTCCCATTAAGGGCGGTAATAACTTAATTAAAACCAAGTTGGCCGCGCGGCGGGATCCAGTTTGTCATCCAGAGGCCTTCCGTGCCTTCCCCCTCCGCTTTTTGATAATCTATGCCAGATATTTAATCACTGGATACCCCGGTATAAAGCTCCCAGCCTCCATAACCAGCAGAAAGCTTGTCAAAATAAATTTTAACTTCTGACCGTGGTGGAAGCCCAACGAGGAGGTATTAACAGAATCAGAGCTGTCAATCAGGGCTTGGGCTCCTCGTTTATATTATTAATTCCGACTCTGGTGGCATGGGCTTGGGATAACAACCATCCTAAGCTGCGTTGGTCCAAAAAACACAAACCAAGAGTGGAATATATTTCGTGCCGAGGTGACGTTACCGAGTGTCCAGAGGAACTTTTTTTTTTTGTCTTTGAAAGGTGATGTTTTATTAGATTATTCTCACTGCCAAAAGACACAGCTACTGTCTGGCTTCGTTTGCTGAGGGTTTTTTTTTTTTTTTCCTTAATGTAAAGATTTATTCTTCACACAGAAGCAAGTTAATAAGCAAAAAAGCTAAGAAATTGTTGTTTGTTTGTTTCTGGGAATTTAATTAATGCAACATGTTTCGGATGGGGGCTGAGCATTCCGTGGTGGGTTACGAAGAGAAAGTGGCCTCACAAATTGAAATCCAGCTCGGAGCCCGTGAGTTGGAGGTATTGTTACAATGCAAACCAGCGGGAAGGATTCCAGGGAGAAAGGGGAGAAGTGTGTTAATTGAGAACAATAACACGCCCAGGACCTCCAGGAGCTGGTGACCTTAATAAAAGGAGACAATGCCATCTTGTTGCATAACCCGAATTTCAAATTCAATTTCAGCCGGAGTGGAGCACGAGGGATGCAGAGCCCTGGTGCTTTTTTCTCTGCTCATTTGCTTTTGCTCTCTTCATGTCTGAGGCCATCTGAACGAAAAAAGGTGTCGTGGGCTCTGTTGAGTGGGTTTTGAGCTGGGTTTGTCTCTCCCATATTTGACCCTTGATGGTGGAATCAGTTCCAAGGACATTAAACACACAAAAGGTGAGACCTGAGGGGATATTTGCAATCAAGTTAACATTGGTGGCACCATTGGTTCCATTCCACCTTATCACAGTTTGTGTTCTTGCCCAGTGTGGTTCTGTTGTGACTTAAATTGGGGTGGTGAGGAAGGACTGCTGGCATCAAGTTGGTCCTGAAGGGTTCAGGACTTGGGAATTCCTTTCATCCCCTGGTTTCCTTCATCACTGTGAACCAAGCCAGGCTGAAGTTGCCTGGGGAGGATCCAGAATTCCCATTTTCCAGAGTGTCCTCCTTGGTCATCTCGAGGGTGAAGCCCTGAAGTTGTGGCAGATACACAAACCTCATTCAGTCAGGCAGAGCTGTGGGCAAATTCCAGTTTTTCCCTCCTCTGTGGGAGCTTTTGCCTTTTTGTCCTCAAGAAAAGAAGGAACGAGGAGCAAGAAGCTCCATAAGAAAATTCTGGAGTCCTTTTACACACCAGCTCCAGGACATGTGACAGATCTGAGTGTCCTCAGCTCGAGGACATTTTGTGGCAGCAATTTCTTGCATGCCCAGAGCTCTCTGGCAGGATTTTTGGTATTATTTTCTGTATTCGTCTGTGGGAATCACTTGCCACTAATTTCCCACCATTTTTTTTGTTCCCCCAGCCTTCCCAATAGGAAGCATTCAGGTTCTTTTTGCTGGGTAAAAATGCTCCCATTTGAGGAAGGTAGGAGGGTGAAATACACTACTCAAGATCCTGACAACACTAATTAAAAGTTACAGACAAAACCCTAATTATCATCCAGGATTTTATGGCTCTGATTGGTGCCTAGCCAGCACCCACAGCCTCCTGGGAGAATGGAAATTCATCCCAGCAATGAATTTGCCATCATTTTTAATAAATTTGGTGTGAATAGGACCAAAATATAAATCCAGTCATCCTTATCTCCTCTTATTTAAGAAAATAAATGTAGAGTAGAAAGCAAATACAAGCTTTAGGGTATTGCATTCTATATCCCTAAAAATTCCGGAATATTTTAGGGATGAGTGAAAAACGGAGAATCTTTCCCTTCCTCCCTTTAGTCTGGGCAACACAGATTCATCATTTATGAACTCGCACAACCTTTCCCGAGCTGTGCTTGCATTTCAAAGCCATTGTGAGGCACGGACTGCAATATCTATTCTGGTTTTCTTCCCCCCTCTCCCAGTCCAGCTCCACAGAATCCAGGGATGTGGTGTGTGCCTGCCGTGCTGGGATGTATTTGTGCATATCAAAAGCAGCAACTCTCTCAAATCATTCATTGAAAGTTCCACTTGGCTTCGAGTCTTCCTGAAAAAAAAAAAATGTTTATTTTGTCTTCTCGACTTACTTTTCCTCGTGTCTGAGTATTGTGCCTCCAGGAAGAAAAGCTTAAATTGCTGAAGTAGGGCTTTTTTTCAAAGCCTGCCAAGAATAAAGTGGCTTAATAAGGAAGCACACAGATTTCACTTTCTTACAGGGGAAAAAAAAGAAATAAAGAGAAAAAAAAAAAAGAAATAAAAGGAGTAAGTCGTTTGGAGAAAAGCTGGAAACTTTAGGAGCAGTGGATATTTTCTAAAAGTGGAAAGATAGGAGCATTTTGGGAAGGAATATGGGGCCAACTGGCCATGGAAGTTGGAAAGGATGAGGACCCCGCCAACCCAAGTGGATCCATGAGCACAGGGGGTTTGTGCTGGTGGGAATCCTGTCACACCTGTGGGTTCAGGGAGCTGTGGCTGGGCTGCCACAGAGGTTCTGTCCCTGTGGGAGGTGTTGGGGACACAGCAGGGACAGCCCATGATTGTCACTGTGTCCCTGGGGAAGGACAAACACCTGAAGAGGCCAAGAACACTAATCCCAAAGCCGCTGTCCCACAATCCTTTGGGGTTTGGATGTACCCAGCGCCAGCCCGACCCCACACAGAGCCTGCGGTGTCCCTGTCAATGTCCCTGTCCCAACCTCAGCTGAAGCCACTCCCTGGCCACCAAGCCAGAGGACACTTCCATCTCCGAGGGAGGCTCCAGCCACCAGTTGTTTTGTTTGTTTGGTCTGAGCAATATTTGTAGGAAAAAACAGCCTGGGAGGAGCCGTGACTCATCCCGGGAGCTGCAGAACATCCCTGACCCCCATTCCTTCCACCAGAAAGGGCTGAGATGCCGTGAGGGAAATGCAGCAGAGCCCCTTCCTGCTGCTCTTCATCAGGGAAAAGCCAATCCAGGCTGGAAAAATCCCAGATTTAAGGCTGCCTGGAAGTGGGTGATGCCCAGGAGACACCCCAGCACTGCCACGTTCTTGGGCTCCCTGACAAAGCCCAGCTGGCAGCGAGGGGCAGCTCAGACTGTTTTGCTCCGTTTTCACAAGTGGAACAAAAGAGAAGCTGAGAAAACGAAGAGGAGTGGTGGAGAAAACACTCCAAAACCAGAACCAAAAAAAGGTTCTGAATCCAAAAATGACCAACTGGAAGGTTCAGGCCTTGTCTGGCTCAGGCCCAGGCAGAAGCTGCTGCGTCCTCAGCCAGGCCCTGGGTGCAGTGGTGGCTCCTGGGCTGGTGCCACCACCTCTGAGTCACCCAGCATTGCTGCTCCACACCTGAGCCTTCATTTATTTTTGGAGGTTTCCAGCCTGGGTACAAATAAACAAACCCAGCCCGGCCTAGGCCGCAGGCTGAGGTGGGGCAGCTGGGAGATAATGCTGGGAAGGGACAGGGAAATGAAAACACCAGGCAGGAATCTCAGATTAATTGGAGGAGTAAATCCTGCAGTAAGCCCACGTTATTTCTGATGAGTTAATTCAGGGTGTTTAACTCTCGGAATAGTTTGGTTTTGCCAGCCAGGGGTGGAATGGATGCATTTGCTGCCTGACAGCGTGACTGCAGTGCTCATCCGACCTGCTGGAATCCATCAGAGCAGGAATCTGGGCACCATCAGGAATGCAGCTCCTGAGCATTGTCAGAACGTCCACAAACCTGACAGGAGTGCTGTGGAAAGCAAACCAGCAGCTTTGTCACTGTTTGAGCCCTAAAATCCAACTGAATGCCCACAACTTTTGTAGGAATTGCCTGGGTTTTTTTTAAATAACCCAGTTTCCATGTAGAGGGATGCTGTGTCAGGGTTCTTCTCCTCAGGGCTGCGTTGCCAAATCCCCCAAATTCCACGTGGTGGCTCTGCACTGCTGGTGCCTTCAGCTGGTCCCACAGAACTGAGAATTCCCAGCTCTTTTTCACTCCTTTTGGGGGTTTTAATCCTTCCCCACATGGATCCTGTGCCCATCAAGTTAAAAATCTTTTCTATTTTTGGGTCTGGAGCTCTGGAAGACCCATGAGGTAGAATTTCTCCAGAGGATGGGACCACTGGCCCAAGCAAATATTGCAATGTGGAGAGTGACCCTCATAAATCCTAATTTATTTGGATTCTGCCATCACAGTTTCATTCAGGGTCTGCTGAAATTCCCTGTATTGTGTAAAGATTTCCAAATCCTTGAGCAGAGGGAGCCGTTCAGGGCTGCCATGTCCCGATTAAACTTTATTTTAGATTCATCCACTGCACAGATTTTTCAAACCTCTCATTCCACACCGGCAAAGTCACCTGTTTTCCACAGGACACTCACTGGAAAATGTGGGCAGTCGGATTTCTCTGCGGTTCAGCCACTCCTATATTTGAAACACTGCTCTGAAAAAAAAAAAAAACCTCGAGGCTTCTTAGACCTGGAAAGTTCAATTTGTCATCATCTCACTCCTTTTAGAAGAGCTCTCATTTTCTCAGAGCCTCTTATTTTAAATAAAATCATTTTTTTCCCGTTTTTATCCCACCATGATTTCACTCTCCTGCCGGTCCTTGATTTAAAAATTGCCTGAGCTGATTCATGCACAGAGTTAAAACTCAGCCGAGGATGGGGCAAAGCATCTGGTTGATATTTCAGCAATGTCTTGTGGTTAATAAGTCCTGCCTGAGCCACAGAATTCCTGCCCTGGCAGCTTTCAGGACTTTTCATGTGGAAATTTCCTCATCGCTTTGCAAAGTCGGTGCCTGTGGGGTTTTTTTATTCGGGTACAAAGTTTAGGGTTTGAGGACTCCACGGGACAAGTGTTGAAAAAGTAAAATAAAATAGAATCAGATTAAATTAGATTAAGTTAAATTGAATTAATGATCGTGTAGATACTTCTCTGTAAAATTAGCTGCCACTGTGACCCACCAAACACAGCCCTTGGTTAACACCTCTTCTTATATCATGAAAAATAAATATCTGCAGCTAAATTTGTCTGTTCAAGACGTGATTTCAGACAGTTTTCTGCTTGTGACCATGTCACCAAATAATGAATACAATGCACTCCATGGTCATGGGCTGGAAAATGACTTCAGCTCATTAAAAAAAATAATAAAGAATTAAAAAAATATGTACTATGAAAAAAAAAAAAAAAGGATTCCTGGAACACCAAGAGCCAGCAGAAATCCAAGGAAAAACCCCAACCTACGTCAGGCCTAATATTTATCAAGAACCTGACACCAATGTGGTCATTCCTTTGCTTGTTTACTGCTGAAATGAAGTTTATTCCAATTTGTAATCTCCAAAGTTTCCTTTGGGCTCCTGGGCTGGGAAGGGCACCCGGGGTTTGGATGGGGTGGGCTGGAGGAGATGAAAGGAAAGGGAGGAGGCGAGGAATCAAACCTGCCTTGCCAAAAATGTTGCCACAGAACCCGAATTTCTGTGCTGCTTCTGTCTCCATTGCCCAGAGGTGTGACATTCCAGGGGCTTAAAACGAGAACCAAAAGAAATTGGGGAAATTCTGGGGCTTCTTTGCCCCACTCAGGAAAACTTTTCAGGGAATCGGGGATTAGAAAATCAGGCAGGAGGAGGAAACAATGGGCTTCATCCAGGGGGTTGGAAATGATTCCTGAACTTTCTGGAAAGCAGCTCATGGCCATTTCAGGGCAGAAATACAGAGACAATTGCTTTAAATTTACATTTAGCTTCACATTTACATATTTAAATTTAATATTATATTTCCATTTAAGACCTGCCATGACCTTTAAAGAGATGTTTAAAAAAGAGCTTCAAGGGATCATTCAGAGTTGCTGTTGGTGAGGAACACAGAACATTCATGGCTGAAATTAACTCTTTTATTTTTTAGCAAAACCCTTTTACAGTTTGTCCTATTTGTCTGCAAGATGTCTTAAAGCATCCGCAGCAACAGAGCACATCAATACAACTGGAAAAGGAGAGGGAGTTTTGTAATTATAAATTGATAAATATTTATTAGATTTATAATTATTATAAATAAACAATGGGGGAATAATTCTTATTTTAAAAAATATTCTCACAGCCTGAGCTTCCATGGGTAAGCAAGGTTATTTCTGTTGAAATAAGTGGAATATAAAGTACAGTCTGTTTGCCTGAGATACAGCTGAAAAGTGGAGAGGGACAGTAAAAGGACACATTAAAATGAAGTTTTTTTTTGCTGAAGCTGTCCTTGGAAAATGATTGATCTGCTCCCTCCCATCAAATAATTGCAAAATAATTCCATTTTACCTGAACTTGTGTGCTGAGACGACTCCCTGAAGGACCCATGGAGAAAGGATGATACAGAAACTACTAAATATCCCCAGACCCCTCTAATGAGACTTAATTCTGTCTGGCTTAAGCTTTGATTAATTGTATTTTCGCTTCTAATGGCTCTCAGCTTGAACGAGTGTCCGAACCAAGGCTGGAAATGATGAATTGTTTGCAGTCTACCACCACCAGGGCAAATTTATGGCTGCCCACGTTACTTGGCAGAGGGAGAGGATTTGGGAAGGATTAAAAAAGTTGGGAGGAGGCCGTGGATGGAGGAAAGGCTCCTCTGGGAGCGAGGAGTTGAGACATCAAGGTCCTCATTGTCCGAGAGTAAGACAAAAAACCCTCCAAGTGCTGCTCTTATCTCATTTTCATGAGCACAGAGTTCTTCCTTTTCATCCCTCGCGTTGTTTTTTTTCCTGAATAAATTTGCTTTCCTATCTCCAAAAAAAAAAAAAAAAAAAAAAAAAAAAATTGAATCCCAAATGAAAAAAAAAAACCCCCCG
>VXBN01009089.1:40596-50924 GCA_013397395.1 Sinosuthora webbiana
GCCGTGTGAACAAAAAAAAGCCAGATTTTTTTTTTTTTTTTGGCTGTAGGAGCTTAAGTGGGACACAAATGGCCTCTTTCCAAGCTGCAAATCTCTCAGCACGAGGTGCAGCTCTCCTGACAGCCAGCCTGCAGTGCAGCTCCCATCTCCCTCAGGATTTATGGCACAGAATTTGGTGCTTTAGGTTGGAAGAATGGGAGAATAAAGCTCTGTGGCAAGTGAAGTGTGGGCTCCTCGTCCCAAAAGTGGAGGGGGAAATGTCAGGGAGGAGGCAGAAGTGTGGGACACGTGGAAATAAATCCCATTTTTCTCTGCTCTCCACTCAGCCAGGAGGACTGATAGCCACTCTGTCACCTTAATGAGGGATATTTAATTTATTAATCACCCTGCCGTGTCCAGGAACCCGAAATGGAGATAATGGGGAAAAGCCTGCAATTAACAGAAAAAGACTATAATCAAGCCTTTGTGGCCATTTATTTGGGCAGGAACGAGGACTGCACTCCATCATTACTCCCCACACCTTGTTCACTTTTTGGGAACATTGGCACGAGCGAGAGGAACATGTTGTGAAACTGAGCAAATACTTACCCAGGAATATTCCCAGCCCGTGTGTATTTACAGAAATCTTCATTTGAGAAGGGTTTAATGGCTGCTTTGACAGGCTGGGCGCTGAAACGAGCTGCAGTAATACCCTGCAACTCGGGAACTGCCTGCCCCGGGGGTAAATTTGGATTCTCGTTCATTTGGGAGACGCGGAGAGCGCCACGCCAGGGGTGGGGTGAAGGTGCAGGGGGATTGGTGCTTCCAGGGAAATTCGTGCTGCCAGAACCCCTCCATCCTCAGGCTGGATGCCCATCCCGTGTGCCCCCGGCGCATGCAGCGCACACACGCAGCACGCGGGGCCAACGTGTGTGAAATGTTTCAATTACCTCTAAAATAATGTTTAACATGTTCCAGACATACTGCATTAAAGCAAATACCCCCGGCCAGCATTTGAAGCGTATTCTGTTTTTCATTTTAATAGATTGTAAATGTATTAAACACATGTTAAGAATATATTTCATATACTGCATTTGTAAAATATTATCAAATTTATATAGGCGGAAACCACAGAGCCACCACAGGATCGGCTCCAGAGCGGGCCCGTTTGGGAAGTTAACCTTTTAGCACCACTGCACCAGCACAGAATGCAGCATTTGATTTGATTTCGCTCCATTTTTGCTTCATTTTAAGCCCTTAACCCCTTTAGCTCTAAACTTGGGGCTCTGTAGATCATTTGTGCCCCAACCATCTGCCCTGGAGCTCCCTGTTTCAGTGCTGAGAGAGGTGCTCGATATCAGGGCTGAAAAACTGCCCCGTAGCCATAGGATTAAATATCTGCTCCTCATTTAATCCCCCCTCGAATCATTGGATGGCATTAAATATCCCCATTAAAAGGCAATGTCTGCAGATATTTCAAAGGTGGAAACTGAGATCCCGCTCGGTTCCTTCCCCTCTGTCCTGCGAACGGAGCAAACTGCACTTGGGTTTTGGGTTTTGGCCAAGCCAGGGAGGATGGTTTGGGTTTGAAGATGTTTCCTGAGCCCGGACACCCTCAGGTTTCTTTGAAAGCAGAACCCAGAGCTAGGTCTGTTCCTCTGGAAATGAATCCCATCTCCTGGCTGAGCTCAGCCAAAATCCTGGAAGTCAGCACTTAACAGGAGGCAGAGGATGGGGTGTGTGAGATCTGGGCCTAAAAGTGCAGGATTTAATCCCAGGTACCCACAATGGTCCTTCAGGGGTGCAGGAATCCAACCCCTTTCCATTTTTATTCATGAATAACTTCAGTTCCTTTCAATTCTCCTCCTTTAATGAGGATTAAAACAGCAAGGCCAGCCCAGACCCAGAGTGAGAATTGAGATTTCCAAGTTGTACTGGACAGAAATCCCCAAGTTTTGGGTGTCTGGGCCCCAGAGCAGACCTTGTCACTGGAATCTCTGGTTCTCCCTCTCTGCTGTTCGGTTTGGGAGCACAGACAGCACCTGGGGACAGGAAACTGCCACTTCCCAAACTGCAGTGAGGTCGGTTTCAGCTCAGACGAACTCTAGAAAGAGTCACTGCCGGGTGATAAAGAGGAAGGTGATTCCTCACACAGTAATTTATCATCAGTGCTCAGATAAGCCAGCCCAGGAACCCCAGGTTTCCAAACATCCTGGAATATTTGCCTTATAACGTCATTTATATTTGATGTGTGGAACCTTTTCGTCAACTTTTTTTTGATCCTCCATTAGTTTATAATAAAATTTAACCATCCGAATTTTATTTTCAGCTCGAAAGAAATTCTTAGTGCCAAATGCTTTTCCAAATGAAGTATTAAAACCCAAACATAAGAGATAAATCAGGGAGAATTTTGTTTTGTTTTGTTTTGCCTCAGTGTCCATCCCAGTCCAGGAAAGCAACCGTTGGCTTCAGAGGATTGTGGGGCTGATTCTCCTCATCCAGAAGTTTTCAGAGAGATTTCAGAAGGGATGGTGGAGGACCTTTCACCAGGATATGGGTGCCACAATACCCCACCCAGACCCTGGAAAATGAATTGCAGAGTGGGTGCACAGGTGGAAAAGAAGATTCCCCAGGCCAGGATGAGGCTTTGGATCCTTGCAGGCTGCCACTGTAACCACAGCCCGTATTGACACTCCAGAGCTTATTGCCAGTGACCTGTGGGGATTGGGTTTCCCGAAGCTCAGGAGATCCATTTCAGCTCCGAGGGGGAAAGATCAGACACATTCTGAAGCTCCCCAGAAGAGTTATGACAGATGTGTCACAGTAACTTAACTGCACCCTGAAAAAATATTAACTCTGAAGTGTGTTGGTTTTTATAGGCTTATTTCACACCATTATCCACTTAACTCCCCAATAACGTCCCAGTCCCGGCCAACGAGCACCAGGAGATATTTGCTGTGCTTTGACTTCCCGATTATTCTGTGTGGATGGGCGAGATGAAATAACAGCCAGACATCCTGAAAGAAAAAATAAAAAACCCACTCAAATATTCGCCAGCGCTGCGAAAGAATTCCCTTCCCCTCACTTTTAATAATGCAGGATTTACCTTATCACATGGGATGGATTTCTGCTGGGGGAGTGCTCGCATGGGGGAAACGTAAAGCTGGGAAGGAGTAAATTCCCCACTTTGTCACGTGAAATGTGGGATTGGGTTGTTGTAAAACATTGGCAGGAGGGAAATCTCAGCGAGCAGCGGAGCCAAATGTCAGCCCGGAGCTGCCGCCCTGCATTGCCCTGATCTGGGTTGGTCCTTCCCAGCAGCTACTGTCTGACCTGCTGCAGAAACAGCTTCTGGAAGTGATTTTTTCCCATCTGAGAGCACTTTCCTCGTTCTTTTCCCAGTAAATGTGCAGAACAGCTCGGAGAGATCCCAGGCTGCCTCCACAACACGAGACTCAGCTGCTGCGGCTGCAGCTGCCATGAAATCCCAGCGGGGCCTCTGGAGTGCGGAGAGGGTTTGAAAGTCCTGACATGTCTTCATTGCTTGAAAACATCATGATGCCTTGGGAAGGCTGGAACAGAGACTGGACAGAGCTGGAGAATAAAGCAGAGATTTATTCCAAGGCCTCCAGGATCCGCCTTGGGCAGGACAAGAGCCTGGCCAGGGCTACACCCAAGGTGGGCCCCAAATGGTCCCCAAATGGACAAAGGGTCCCCAGGTGTGACACTTGGATAAGTTTTGGTCCATTTGCACCTTGGGGTTGAATTGTCCAATTGCAGCTGCAGGTTGTGAGGTCCCATCCTTCTTGTTCCTCCCTCCAGCCACCCTTGTTTGTGCTTTGGGGCTGAAAGTTGTCCTTGGTGTCCATTTGGGAAAGGATTTGTTTTGTGTCCCTGCTGTGCGCAGAGCTGAGTGACACTGACTGTGAGCTCAGAGCTGCCCCCCTGGGCAGCACATAAGGAGAGAAACTTAAGGTGTCAACCAAATATGTAAAGATTTAGGAGACACACAGGTATGAGGGAGAGAAATCCTAAGGAGAGGACAGGCACTTGACTAGAGCCAGATAAGCCATAGCAGAGCACAATTTTTATTTACCTGATCACACACAACCTCATTTTTGAAAGAAAAACACATTTAAGTTCATCTTGCTGGGTTTCTTGCATTGGATGCCCTTGAATTCCACAGGTAACTATTGAAAACGCTATTTCTAACCTGACCTTTAATGACTAAAAGCAAAAGCTGAGGGGAGTTTTCTCTCTACTCCGAATGGGAAAGGATTTGATGGCAAAAGGAGCATTGTCTGAGGGTTTTTTCCCACTTTTTTAGATAACTGCCATTGCCATGAGGTTCACACATAATTTTTGGAGGCCTTCACACATGGTTCTGATGGATTTACACCAGAACTGAGTTTACCTGAGAACCTTTCTGTCCAGGTGTGAAAGAGGTGATAAAACACAAGGTTTGAGCAGCAACCACGCAAAGATGGGGCTGAACTTGAGTTTCCCAGCTCTGGTGGGGGACACTGGGTCCTGCTGAGGGAGATGAGCTGAGGCACCACTCTGTCTTCTCGTGAGGTGACGAGATAAACCCAAATTGGGAATTAATCCACATCTGCCTCCTGCAAATCCCGCCCAGCTCCGAGAATCCAGGGAGAATTCTAGGCAAGAGGCCACTGGGAAGGTGTCCAGTTCTCTGCACCCCATGCCCAGCTCTGGCTGAGGAATCGTTTATTTCCTGCAGTTCCTCTGGCCAAGGAAAACATCTCGGCTCCCCGTGGCAGGGCAGCTCGGCAATGAGGGGCCTCTGTTGCAAATTGTGCACCCCACATCGTGGGACCTGCAGGAAGCTCCACGCCAGGGCGCTGTGGCAAAAAAAAATCTCCTTTGATTCCGATTTACTGGTCCTTGTGCCTCCAGAAATCAATTTATGACCAGTGGGGTGAGTTACCTTCCTCCCCACTCCGTAAAAACCCGTGGTTAATTGATTTTTGGTCCTTTTTTTGTTGTTTTTTTTTTGTGTTAATTTAAAACTCTAAGCAAGGTAAAATTTGTCTCGAAAAAGCTGAAGAAAGGAGCCTTCAAGCTGAAATCTCGAGGTGTTGGTTTATGTCTCGGACTGCATCTGGCCTGGGGGGAGGGGGAAATGGGGAACTTCATTTCCCTGTGTTTTCCCTGGAACATATTTTTAAAGGGATATTGGAACAAGTTTCCATTGAAAACAACCCCCCAACAAAGTCCATTTCTCGCTCCTAGACCCCCAGAAATCTTTTGCCTGGAAGGAGTTGAATGTAATGTTTTAGTTTAGTTCATGGAATCTGAGAATTGTGGAATATCCTGAGCTGGAAGGGACCCACCAGTATCATCCAGTCCAGCTCCTGGCCCTGCACAGACACCCCAAAATCCCACCCTGGGCATCCCTGGGAGCGTTGTCCAAACTCTCCTGGAGCTCTGGCAGCCTCGGGGAGCCTGGGCAGTGCCCAGCACCCTCTGGAGGAGGAACCTTTCCCTGATCTCCAACAAAACCTCCCCCAGAGTGGAAAATCATCCCCAGAACCTCACGTGGGGCAAATCCAGAGTGGCCCAGAGGTGTGAGAGTGCTGCCCTGAGCTCAGTGGGAGCGGGACCTGCCCTTCCAACTCCTCCTTTCATCTCCCTCCCTCTGCTCCTGCACTCCCAGGGGGTCTGGAGCTAAAAGCTGTCCTTGATTTGCCTGGGATGTGGATGTGGGGATGACTGTGTGTCCTGCAGGCCGGCTGGGGAGGATTTGGGCTCTGCTCAAGCTGTGCCTGTGACAGGAATTGTCTTTCTTTGCTGGTTCACAGGGAGCCCTGAGGGATGAGATCTGAACACGAGGTACTTCTCTCTGAATTGTAACTTCCTCCCCATCTTCCGCGTGATTTTAAAGCCAAATAATTCAGAGGAGCCCAAAGTTCCATCCCTCACCTGCCTCTGAGACTGTCAAACAAAGCCAGGCTGATTTTTACACCTTTCACAAGCCCTACCACCCCGAAGTTTCAAGATTTTCTTTCCAGAATCCACCAGATACCTACTGCAAGGTCTCGCAGCTGTTATTTTTATCATCCCCGGGTGCTGTTATCAGCAGGGCCTGATCCAGCAGACATTTTCCTGTGCGAGCACAGCAAACCAGAGCTCCAGCTGCTCCCAGTCAGGACGGATCGGGCTCCAATCCCAACATCTGGCACATTCCCTCTCCTCACATGAATGCCCAGCACAGGAGCTGCTCCCATGAAGAAAGCTCCTCGTGGCTGTGTTTTGCAGGACCTCATTCCTAATGATCTAAGACACCGTATTATTAAAAAATAGGGCAAATTATCCTTTCACTTAGGCCGCTGCCAATGTGATATAACTGCTCTGACAACCCTTCGTGTTGACTTTGGCTCGCCCCCAGCCCGAGCCCAGCGGAATAACTGGAGTTTCTCTAGATTTACAGTGGCACAACAGAGATCGGGGTGTGGAGAACCCCGGGTTGTCCGAAGCCATCATAATTCCCCAAAACCTGCTGTGCTCCCCCTGTGGGGGCTGCTGGAGGGAGGGTTTGTGCAGAGGGGCTTTTGGGGTGGATGTTCTGATCGGGAATGAAAATGTCTCATTGAGCAGTGAAATGGTCTTGGTGCAGACATGAAAGTTATGAGATCTTTCTGCTTTTGGCTGCATTCCAGATGTTAAATTCCTCTGTCCCTACGGGTGGAGAGAAGCCAGAGGGTCTTTCTCGATCCACTAAATTTGATTTTAATTTTTTTTTTGCTGTGCCTGGAGAGGACTCAGCTCTGCGTTTTGCTGTCCTCCAGCAGTTCAGAGTCACCTTCTCTTTGCCACCCCTCTGATCCATCCTGCTCCTTTTTTTCCAAGCTTGGAGGCAGCAGGATGTCCCAGCAGCAATGCTGAAGCTCTGTGGGCTCCAGGTCATGCCACAGGGTGGGGATATGGATCTGTCCAGCCGGGAAAATCCCTCCCTGAGAGGCTCCAGCCCCGTGTCCTGTGGGGAACCGGCATGTCCAGCCCGGGAGCCTCAGAAACCACAGCCCAGGGAGCCACCAAAGAGCTCTTTTAGGAAAAACTGGGAGGGACTGGGCTTTGAAATGCTGCTCAGCACTTTCCTACCTGAGGGAATGCGTGGAAGACTTGGCTGGGCTCCCACAAGGACTCTGTTATCAAGATTTGGTTTCAGCCGACTTGCAAGAGAACAAGGTTTGAATTCTGTGCTCTTTTCAGTGGATTCTGCTCAGCTCCAGCCCCAGGCAGCTCCACAGGAAGGCTGAGGAGGAAAGATTTGTGCATTATCCTCCTCAGTTCCTCATCCCAGCAACATCTGGGGGTGCATCCAATTAAACCTTCCAGAATCCCATCACCTCGTGGCAGGATAAGTCCAAGGGAACACAAACATACCTGTGCTGCTGGGATCACAACTCCCAAGCAGGATTTGGGAGTGAAATCCCCAACTGCGCCTTTGGGATTGAAATCTTCTGGAATCGTGGTGGGAAGAGAGATTCCTCCTGCCCCAATGGTGCCTTGTCTGGGATTTCCTCGATGCTCAGGGAAAGGAATTGGCTGGAACTGGGGCCGGGAAGAAAGGCAGGGTTTGTGTGGAGGTGTGGGGAGGTGGCAGGAGGTAGAAAGGGGAGCCTACCTACATTTTTAACAGTTCCTTTACGAGTGTGATACAGGTATTTTCCTATAATAAACCAGTAATGTTCCCAACCAGCAAGTGCTGTTCTTGGCATCTCCTTTGATTCCAATTTGCTTTTCTTGCAACCATGGGCAGGAGTCGTGAAAAAGGGCCCTGCCTTACAGGTAGGGAAGGGGAGGCACTGTTTTTTATACAAATAAATGTCACTCCTAAATTATCTGCCTTTGGAGCCCACCACCTGGGTTTGGCCCATCTCTCCCACCTCCCAGTTGGCAGCTCCCAATGAAATTCAGCAAAGGGGATGAAATGGGGACTTGTTCCTCTGAGCCTGCACTCACCTCCTGCCAAGGTGGGAGACAAATGAGTGCTAGAAAAGGAAAAATCTAGACTGATTGAGAAGTTTCCTTCAATAGGAAGAAACTGAAAAGAAGAGCTTTGATTTTTAGGGAATTACTATTAATTTCTTAGCAAGTGGTTGAAGATTTCCCATTTTCCCATCTTTTTCTCACCTTATTTCAGAAACTTTCGTAGAGAGAATGGATCATGATCCATGGAATAAGCAAATGCTCAGGAGATAGAAGTCAGGGAATAAAACTCTTCTGTGTTCTGCTGTTTGCCTCCAGCTGACCTCAGTAATCTCATGTCATGTTGCTGTGCCTGTGGATCTCTGTAAAAATCAGGATCATCCCGATCCCTTCCAAAACCCTGCAGGAAAACATCTGTAAAGAAAATCCAGCTGTGTCTGTACAGGGCAACACAGCCTGGAGAGATTCCTGGGTGAGCTCTGTGCTCCTTCTGTGTGTCTTGAGTTCTGCTCTTTGAGTCTTTTATATTAATCATTTCTATTATTCCTTTATTCCCTCGTGTCAGCCAGACCATTCCTGATGAGGTTTTTAATATTCCTACTGAGTTCTGTTGCCAGTTTAGATTTGCAAACTCATGCTTGATTAGAGATTAATTCTGAATTGGTTCTTTCTGTTAAAAATTGAGTTAGAGCAGGTTTTATTCAATTTTTGAATGGATGGTAAAGCTTGGAACTGACTGCAGTGCAAGACGTTCCCTTATCAAAATGATGTGGATGTTTTCATTTAATAGAAATGACAGTCATGAACAAAACTACTCAGATAAGGAACAGAAATGGCTCAAAAGTCACTCTCAGACTCAGCTGAAGAAGCTAAGGAGGAAGTATCCTTTCATTAAGTGAGTTTCAGGGAGAAAAAAAAAAGATTAGTCAGTGAAACATGAGCTTTGAGGATGTTCAGGTAACTGCTGAGGAACAAACTTTTGCAGCTGTCAGTAATTTAGGGGAATGATATTACCTGGGCAAAAATATTCCTCCTTACCTGTTTTCAAGCCCCTCCTTGAACCTTCCACTGCTCTGCTCTCCTCTTCCTTTGGACAAAACATGGACACAACCTGCCTCAGCTGACCCTAAAGTTTTGGGAAAACTGTATTGGAGGTGGACAAGGCTCCACAATTCACCTTTCCTGCCACAGGCTCAACACCACAGCACAAATCGAAGTCACATTGTGAAAGGAGGGCTCAGATCTCCCATTTTGGCACACAAGGAAAGGGCGTCCGGCTGCAAGTCAAAGCCTGAGGGACATCCCAGCTCCCTCTGCTCAGGAGGAACTTTGGCCCTCCAGGGACCCCTTTTTTCTGGAAATCTATTGGAATCCATTGGGAAATTCTGTAGGAAATCTGCACTGGACTCCCTGACCTGCACATCTCCCTGTTCATCCCAGAGATAACTCTGCCCACACGTGGTTCCTCCAGCCCCATCACCCAAAGGGGAGGTTTTCTCTAGGAAATGTCTCTGAAACTCAAATTTTTTCCCAATATTCCTGCAAGCCCTCCTTGGACTGATGGTAAAAGTAAACTTCCCACCTTGCAGTTCCAGGAATAGAGCTGCTGAGGTTTTCCTTTACCAGCTCCAGAGGGCCAAGACAAACCCCAGTGTTGGTGGCTCCTCCAAAATACCTCAGGAAGAATGGGATGTTTCCATCCACCGCTGAATATTGACTCTCGCCGTGCTGCTGACCTTAAATCATTTGATGACATCACGTTGTCCCTTTGAATCCATGAACAAATAAGCTGAATTTCCATTAGGGAACATAAAATGCTCCATTTTGCCTCACTCTGCAAACTGTTTATGGGTTCCTCGCAGCTTTCGGGATTTTTACAAGAGAACATCCACTGTTCATTTCCTGGCTCGGCTCCAACTGGACATGTTAACTTTGCCTAATTTCCAAGACATTTCGTGGGGAAGGCTCCGTAACACAAGGCATGTTTTTCCACTAGGGAACTCACAGCATCATTATTTTTTTTTTTTTTTTAAATTTTTTTTTATTTTAAAGTCTATTTTTTTCCCAGACAAATTAAACCTCCTTTTTATGAGCTTCTTCTAAAAGGGGTGTGTAGAACAGTAGCTGGCCTTGTTAGATATTAGTGCTGCTGTTGGGAAGGGCGATTGTGTAACTGCA
Source organism: Sinosuthora webbiana (assembly GCA_013397395.1). Taxonomy (NCBI): domain Eukaryota; kingdom Metazoa; phylum Chordata; class Aves; order Passeriformes; family Sylviidae; genus Sinosuthora; species Sinosuthora webbiana. The sequence goes on from VXBN01009089.1 coordinate 50,707, forward strand.
GGGCCTCAGGATTTTACACTTTCTGGAGTTCATTAACCAAAAGCTTCTGTATTTGAACCTGCGAGGTTTGAGCTGGACGGGGCCCAGGCAGCGAAATCAATCCAGTCCCGCAGCACAGAACTAATTGTCATCATATCCAAATGTGCAAATATACAAGAAGTCTACAGCAGCAGAGGCAGGGGAAAATTGAGGGCTTTCAGCTTTCTTTTTTTTTTTTT
>VXBN01009089.1:51237-82360 GCA_013397395.1 Sinosuthora webbiana
TTTCTTTTTTCTTTTTTTTTTCCAGCACCTTTTTCCAGCTGCGGCCCATGAGGAGAAGGAGGCGCCGTGAGGCAGCTTCTCCTCGCTGCCCTGCAGAAATGAGACTCTCAATTTTAATAAGAAACCATTTCAGATTCATTTTTACTAAGGTTGTGTCCAGCTGCATTCTTGGGCTCCACCTCCCTGGCCCCGTGTCCCAAATGGGATTTTTTGGAAGGGGTTTTGGGATTTTTTGTGCTCTGGGAGCCCTCCTGTCCCCAGGCTGTCCTCAGAGCCAGGTCAGTGCTGCTCTGCAGAGCTCCAGGTTATCTCTGACAGGAGATTTTAACTTTACCTGACGTCTTCTGCAGCCTTTGCAATGCCAGGGATGAGTGGAATCTCCTCCCAGTGCCAATGTTATCACACCAATTACCCAAGGAAACCCCTCATTCTCTAATTGATGCCCTAATTTAAATGTCTGCAGAAAAGACAAGTTTAGCCAAAATTAACCCCCAAATCAGCCTGAGTTTATTAACAGCAGTGCAGTCATGAGGTTCTCTCCCATTGTGGCTTTGTTGGCAATTTAATTCTTGGAGCAGGAATGAGGGGTCCACGTCTAATCCGAGCAGATTCTTTCTAAATAAACAGGACTATATTTAATTCGCGTACATTTTGAAAACTCCAAGGATGCTTCCAGAGAAGGGCTGCTTTTTTTTCTCCAAGGTGTTGCCATATGGTTTTAATTTCTCAGAAATCTATAGACCAGCTTGTTCCCTGAGAGAACTGTGCCAAGTACGGCTTGTCAAGATAGCTGAAAATGTAATTTAACATCTACTCTTTTCCTAGAGTGACTCCTGACTTGTACAGCAGCAACGGTTTCCAACTGGAAAAGTCAAATGACCAGCTAAAGGACGAAATCTAAAATATTTATTATTTACTGGGCACGGAAAAGAAAATATTTTTATTTCCTATGTCCTAGGCACTCATGCGATATCTACAGATTTTGACAACCTTTTTCAAAATGGCAAATAGCATGTGCTGCTGCAGTTGGAAATGGAGCAGAGTTACACAAATAAACCAAGGGCATGAAATCTTCCCCGGGCAGATAAAAGCACAAATCCCCAGCTGCCCACACTGGCACTGCGGGGCCATGGCTGAGCTGCCTCGGTTAAATTAAGCAAATACATCATTTCGGGTTTCCACTCCATGATTTCATGCCCACTGCCTTTCCTATCCTTCTCCCTATCTCTGTTTGTTTTTTTTGACTCAGATATGAGTGTAGTGGGTAATTAAAATGAATCTTACATGAGGGACCCACCGCCGGAGCCAAACATTTGCGGGGTAACTATAAACTCCAAGGTCCATCCCCGCCTTTGCCGTCACTGCGGTTGGTCCATTTTCACACTATTATTATTTTGTCTCAGAATTCCTGTGTTTATAAAATAGGGACTGGAACACAGACTAAATATAAATCCCATCGGCTTTGTACCGGAGCAGCTCAAAAAAAAAAAAAAAAAAAAAAGAAGCCTGAATATTCAGAATATTCCAAAATCTCCTGTAAGGTGCCCAAAGGTTACTCAGACACAGAAAGTCGAAATCGTTTCTGGAGGGGAATGGAAGATGCTCTAAGGGTGATAAAATGAGTTGTGGATTTGTCTGGTGATTTATCCCTGTGGGATTCTTTAAAGTGGTGTCACCTTCAGAGCTGGATGGAGGGAATTCTCTGAGGCATGGACCAGTCCATCCAAAAGTGCCCTCCCTGCTCCTGATTTCTGCTGAACTTCATGGGCTGGACCTGGATTTTTCCACCAATTTACCATGAAGCAGCAGGGCCTGATCCTGGCTTTACTTCTATATATCCCATAAAGAGAACTACAGAAAACCCATCCAGAGACATCCACACCTTGGAATATCAAACCCAAAAAATCCAGCAAAATCTCTCTGAGAGGGAAAGAGAAAAGAAGGAAAGCAAAAAGAGGATGATAATAATTTTTTAATTATAGGCACAAGAGTGGCAGCTTCATGAATTAAAGGTAATAGTTTGTGATATTTGAAAGAATGCAGCAAGGCAAATTGAAAGGAAAATATGGCAATTTCATGCTGTAAATTGTCCCCCATGCAGAAGAAATAAAACCATCCCAGGATTTTTTGCCCCCTGATATGTTGGTGCAGATTGAGTTGTGTGGATTAAATTGATGCAAAGCCCAGCACCAGAACAGTCAGGAGAAAACTCTCAGATTTATTCACCTGAGGGTCTGGCAGCTCTGAAGTCTTGGATGGCTCTTTCCATAAAACTGATGTTTTGTGAAAAAAAAAAAAAAATAATAAACTTTCCAATAAACAGTCTGAGGGGAAAAAAAGTGACACTGAAAAAGGTTTTTTCAATCCTGAAAAAAACCCAGAATGCAGGAAAAGCTTTATCAAGTCTTATTATAGATAAATAGCAAAAGTGTTTATATTCTTTGCTTTTAAATATTTCATTAATATACGGGTACATAGAAAAACAAAATTAAAACATAGTTTTTGTATAATTCTTCAAATTCCACATCTTGCAATCTCTCTGAATACCAGAGGGTGATTTTTATTATCTGTAATAATGGTATTTGCAATGATTTTTTTGCTTGTAAAAGATACTTTTCAAAAGGTGCTGCCCTACTAGAATTCAGGGCTGAAAAGGAGAGGGAAAAGGAAAAAGAAGGAGGATAAAGGAAAAGGAAGGGAGGGAAGGAAAAGGAAGGGAGGGAAAGAAAAGGAAGGGGGAAAGGGGAAGAGGGAAAGGGGAAAGGGAAAAGGAAGAAAAAGAAAAAGGAAAAAGGAAAAAAGAAAAAGGAAAAAGGAAAAAGGAAAAAGGAAAAAGGAAAAAGGAAAAAGGAAAAAGGAAAAAGGAAAAAGGAAAAAGGAAAAAGGAAAAAGGAAAAGGAAAAGGGCTGTGGATGGGAACACTCACACAGGGGTGGTGCCATCACAGAGCTTTCCCAGTGTTTGGAATGGTTTGGAATGGTTTCCTTTCCCAGTTTTTCCCACTTGTCCCAATGCTCCTGGGATCCGTGAGGAATCCTGCTGGGGATAAACCCTCCCAGCCCCACGGAGCTGTCACCTGCAAGCCTGAAAAACATGGGACATGCAAAATTACCTTCCAATATTGATTCCCACAACCATGAGAGAGAACAGGGTTAAACCCGCCAGGCCAAGCCAGAACATGTTCCCTCTCCCCCTTTTTTGGGTTTGTTTCTTGAGTTCTTGGGAAGAAAGGGCAAGCTGGGTTGAATGCACATAAATAAACAAATCTGCAGAGGTATTTTCGCCATGCTGCTGTTGACCCTCAGCCCGCTGTTTAAAGCAGGACGTCAACAGGCCGAGCGTCCTCCTCGCTCCTGCAAAACCACCCGGCTATTCCGGGCCTGTGGGCACCATTTGGGTACAATGGACTTCCCTTCAGGAACCTGCTTTCCTCCCAGCTTCGTGTATTTATGGATGGACAGGACTTTTTGTACTTTCTGTGCTGTCAGCTCAGCCCCCGCGAGGCTGTTCCAGCTCAGGAGCCTGAGGCAAATTTAGGAGAGGGTTTCTGTGGCCAGATCAGGGCACGGCCTCAGGAGTGTGGATTTCACAGCATCAGGGAATGGCTTGGGGTGGGAGGGACCTTCAATTTCATCTCATTTCACCCCCTGCCGTGGGCAAGGACATCTTCCTCCATCCCAGGTGGCTCCAAACCCTCTCCAGCCTGGCCTTGGACACTTCCAGGGATGGAGCAGCTTCTCCTTGCCCCTGGTTTTGCTCCTTATCTCAAGACGTATCTGCAGCACAGGGAGCCGGAATAAAATAAAGGAATAAAATCTGGCAAAGAATGGGAAAAACTTTCACGTAATTCTTGCGTCATGCCTTGGGGTCAGCATGCCATTAATCAGCAGCGAGTATTAATCATCCCTGTGAGGTTGCACAGTGCCATGGATGTTGTCTGAGAGGCTCTGAGTGTAGCTGAAGAAAATCACAATTCACTGCTACTGCCACTCTGTCTGTGCCTTCCCTGGGAGCTGGGGGCACTTGGGAATGCTGGGATCAGAGCAGGGAACTGTTTTTCTAGACACTCTCTCTTGGGTTCAAATTAACATCACATCTGGGTTGTGATCTCGTATGGGTTGCAGCTCCTACTCTGGGTGCTGAAGGGGTTTTACACTCTGCAGATTTTCTGCCGCTAACTGAGGTATTTCAGAGGGCAGGGATGGATGGGATATTGGGAAGGAACTCTCCCCTGTGAGGGTGGGCAGGCCCTGGCACAGGGTGCCCAGAGAAGCTGTGACTGGATCCCTGGAATGTCCAAGGCCAGGTTGGATGCAGCTTGGAGCACCCTGGGAAGGTGCGGGTGGAACTGGATGACTTTCAGGGTCCCTCCCAACCCAAACCATTCCGTGGCTGTGCTGAGGAATATTCTCCACCATTCCATCACAACTTGGAGGCCAGTGTGAGGAAACTGGGAATTTCACAGCCCGTGGAACAATCCATAACTTGGAATTTCATCCTCAGCCCCATTTTCCTGTTCCCTCTCTCCGCTGTGACCAAACCCCCACCTCCTCCGCCCTTCCCGGCCTCCTCGGGAAGCAGAACCACGGGAGCAGAGCGAGACAACGCTGCTGGCATCTGCCTGGAGCCTCCCATGGCGCTGCAACCGGAGCACGGCCACGGGACATTGGGAGCTTTCTCCAAAGCCCCGGCGGCGGAAATCGCCGCCGCTCTTAATTCGAACCAGAGCGAGATGGGCCCGGGGCGTGCACAAAGGAGGGCTTTGCTCATTCCCAGGGTGCTGACAGGATGGGCCAGAGTCCATCCTGTGCAGCTGATGGGAGCAGCAGCACATCCTTAAATCTCAGCGCCCGGGCACTGCTCCGGAGACCTCGGCAGAAATTTAGAAGGGAGGTTGCTGCCAGTGCCGCTGGGGAGATCCCGGGGGGACGCTGCAGCTGGCTGGGGAAAGAGCAGCTAAAAAAGGGGGCTTGGAATGGGCTTGGGGATCTCTAGAAAGCTCATCTATCAATGTAAACACAGTTTAGCTGGTTCATAAATCTGTTTTCTTTCCTCCTTTTCATCGGGTGTCGCTGTTGGGGCCGATGGGTTTCGTGGCGTGATCGGCTGCTGCTCACGAGCATCCGTCAGATAAAGATGAGGGAAAAGGGATTTTTTAATTTATTTATTCTATTCAATAGTTGGGTCTGTGTGTGTGCTTAGAATTCCTCTTTTTATTCCGTCTCTTCTAGGGATGGGTGCACGGCCATGGAAAAAGCAGAACTGGCCAAACCAAACCTCAGCCCAAACACTGACATCAACCCAAACATTTTTGAAGGTCAGGGTGAGTTTGGATAAGTAACCCGTGTACCCAGTGGTAAGTAGGGCTGGTTAGGAAATGGATTTTCCACCTTCTGAAAAATTTGGAGATTGGAGCCGTGTTTTTGAGCAGCTGACATTTCGATGCTCTTTTTCCCCAAACCAAGACAAATTCATTTAAGTGGCAATTTTAATAGCGCCGGAGCACCTCATTTGTTATTTGGTTTCTTTTTGGGAAATTGTAAGACGGGGAAATAAAAACACCCACAAAATGCAGGCAAAGGAGAGGTTGATTTAGTAAATCCAACTCCTCCAAGCTGGCTGACCTGCCTTTACATGGATTTTAAAGAATATAAACCAGATTTCTTGGTACTTTTGCCACAGGTCGGAGCAGGGTTGGCCTTGCAGCCCCTCAAACCTGTATTTTACCTAGAATAAGCTTGGTTGGAAGATTAATTTCATTTCCATGATGCATTTGTCATGAAAACTAGAGGCATTTGGGCACAGAGTGATTCCACTGGGCAAAATTACGATTATTTTGGGTGTTTTTCTGGGTTTAGTGGTTGTCATCCTAAAGCACAGGACGTGCTAAGGAAGGTTGGCTTCGGACAACAGGGAATTGCAGAAAATTTGGGAATGGGAATATCGGGATTTTTAATATGATTGAAACAACACCATAAAATGATGTTCTTCAGCAGGTTCTCCACTCACAAGTTGAATATGGGACCGAAAGAATGCAATTCCGGCCCTTCTCTGTCTTTTTTCCAAAGTGCTTTTATTTTATTTTTAATAAGCACTTAATTAGAGACTGAAAAAAAAATAAAAAAGACCAAACACCTCAATCCCAAGCGACTCAATACTGAGCTTTGTGTCCAAAGGAAACCCCATGAAATGGGAATCAGGTTAAATAGTTCAATTATTGTCCATTGTTTACACGCCAGAGGAGTGCAACTGTTTGGAATTGTTGAAGTAGTTAGGAAGGTGATCGGAACATTTGCCAGCAAATGACATAAATCCAGAATTAATTATAACGGCTCAAAAAGGTTAAAAAAGAGAGGGGATCATTGGTGCCATGGTTTATTGTGAACTGTCAGGATAATGGAATTTTAATCAGCCCGTTTATTTTAGGAAGGATTAATTGCACGGCGCGATGCAGAAAACACAGGGAGCAACACTGGAATTGGAGCCGGGCACGTAATTTTATTAAAGCAGATCAGCTGCAGCATCTTAATTTCCTCGGACATGTTTATGGGGAGCCATTTGTTTGGTCAAGAGTCTTTCCTGGCTGTTCAAGTTGCTGAAAATGAATGTGGTTGCTGAGCCCGTGGCCTGGGAATCCAACCCCATCCCAGCTGGAAATGGGATTCAGGGAGTGCAGCTGGAGAAGTGCAGCAGGGAGCTCCTCAGGGCTGGGGTAAGGGTTATCTGGAGGCTTTCACTGGAAGAAAGGAGCAGAAGGGAGGTTCAGGTTGGACAGCAGGGGGAATTTCTTCATGGAAGTGGTGGATCTGGAAGGATCTGGAGGATTTTGCTGCCCTGCCTTCTGTCTTTGCTCTCTCCCTGCATCCTGTGCTTCCTCACGGACAGCTGGGCTCTGCCAGGACAAGGCACTGGGAAGGTGGATGTTGTCCTGATCCAGCCTGGGAATCTCTCTCCATTTTCATCTTCATCTTCATCTTCATCTTCATCTTCATCAGGATTACTTCCAACGAAGTCACCTTTGCCCTGTCAGTAGAACCCTGTTCACAGCAGCTCCCCAGACACGTTGAACCACGATGGAAATTGATGAAATTCAATCAGGAAATCATTCCATCTGACCAGGAAATCCTGGCTGAAATCATGGCAGATTGAAATCAATATTCATGAGCTGGTTTTAAAAAGAAAAAAAGAAAATCGCTTTGCTTTTTAAAAATGGAGCTTTTTAGTGAGACATCATCCATGGCTCTTGCCAGAGAGAGCTGCTCGTACGGAGCACGTCAGCACAGCTTTTGTCACAAAACCAGAGCAAACAGAGCTGGGGGGACCTGGGGGGATTGGTGAACAATTTCTTCTTCTTCTTTTTCTTCTTCTTTAAATAAAATTATTTGTTTAGTTTGAAAGCAAATCCAGGCAGGGCTGGAGGGAGCAGCTGGCACAGCCACAGGGAGACACTGGCCCTTCCAAGAGGAAAAGGGGCTCACATGACAATTTCTGAGTTACTCCAAACAAATAACCCTGAAATGGAGTGGAGGAGAGTCCTCCAATGGATTTCTGTAATATTCCATTTATAGTTTCAGGCTTCTCCCAGGCTGGGAGAAGAAAATGTTGGCTGGCATCTCCAGAAAGGAAAGGAAATATTCTCCTGGAGGTAACGCTTCAAGATTATCAAGCGGGTTTTTATTTGGTATCAATAATAAATCACTACTGGGCCCATCTGATTGTAGCCAGAATGTAAAATACACCCATTAGTAGGGTTGGAGGTTGCTGAACTTGGCCTGCAAATCCCTTTCCCTGTTCAGCACCGTGTCTGTGCTTGTCATGGTCTTTGGAGGCCCTTCAGTCGATGATGGTGTTGAAATTCAACCCAAAATGCTGCTTTAGACCCAAAAATAGCACCATTTTTTTCATTTGGAATGGGGCTTTTGAATTATTGCTTCACCTCAGATGTGTTCTGAGTGAGGAACCTCTCTGCAAACAACTCCTGCAAGGAGGCTGGACCTCAGAAAATGGTGTTAAACACTTGTTTTGACTGTCCTCATTAGTTTTGGCCCTGTGCAGGGTGGTGGAAGGAGACACAGAGTTCCTGGGGTGATCACTTATCCAAGAAAACACTTGAGAGACGAATGTTTGAAAGCAGAAGCCGCCTGAAGGACCAAGCTGCTGCTTTGATTAAAACCAAAACACAAGGGCCTCACTTTTTTACTTTTGCCAGAAACTCTGTCAGAGGGGGGAAAAGTTTTTGATGATGTTCCCTCAAAATCTGCCAGGCTGGTGGGTAGCACTTGGAAATGACGGACGGCCTCCAGGGCTTATCCTCGCCAGACAAACAACACGGCTGCTCAGCTGTGAAATCCAGTGCTGGAGGAAGAGAAGCACCCAGGGGCTCCAGAGGGAAGGTTCAGTGGGAGATGCTGATGGAGACGCCCCATTGCTGCTCCAAAAACGGGGTCTGGGCAGCACTGCCAGCCCAGGGCGCACATGGCAGGAGGGGCTGGGTTTCCCTGCCATGAGCAGGCTGTGGTATCCAGGCCATGGCTCCCCTGCCATGAGCAGGCTGTGGTTTCCCTGCCATGTCCAGGCCATGGTTTCCCTTCCATGGTTTCCCTGCCATGAGCAGGCTGTGGTTTCCCTGCCATGCTTTCCCTGCCTTCTACAGGCCAGGTTTTCTCTGCCATAGTTCCCTGCCTGACCATGGTTTCCCTGCCATGTCCAGGCCATGGTTTCCCTTCCATGGTTTCCCTGCCATGAGCAGGCTGTGGTTTCCCTGCCATGCTTTCCCTGCCTTCTACAGGCCAGGTTTTCTCTGCCATAGTTCCCTGCCTGACCATGGTTTCCCTGCCATGGTTTCCCTGTCTCACCATGGTTTACCTGCCTGNCCCTGCCTTGGTTTCCCTTTCTCCCCTTGTTTTCCTTGCCTGGCCATGGTTTCCCTGCCATGTTTTCCCTTCCACTGTTTCCCTGCCATGCTTTCCCTGCCATGCTCTCCCTGCTTGACCATGGTTTCCCTGCCATGATTTCCCTGCCGTGGTTTCCCTGTCTCACCATGCTTTCCCTGCCTGGCCATGGTTTCCTTTCCCTGGTTTCCCTGCCTGGCCATGCTTTCCCTGCCTGGCCATGCTTTCCCTGCCATGGTTTCCCTTCCTGGCCATGGTTTCCCTGCCTGGCCATGCTTTCCCTTCTATGGTTTCCCTGCCATGGTTTCCCTGCCTGGCCATGCTTTCCCTTCTATGGTTTCCCTGCCATGGTTTCCCTGTCAAGGTTTCCCTGCCTGGCCATGGTTTCCCTGCCATGGTTTCCCTGCCATGGTTTCCCTGCCCGGCCGTGCTCCCCACGGTGCCTGGAGGAACCCGCGGAAGCCGAAAAGCCCCGTGCTGGCTCCAGAGCCCCGCGCAGACGAGCGGAGCCAGAGGGCTGCTCCCCGGCCCCAGCACACAGCCCTCCTTTCAGCACCTTCCCCTCACACAAAGACTGACTTATCCCACCTTTCTCCCCCCTCTCTCTGCCTCTGTCTCTGCTCCCCGTAGCCCCGGCCATGAAAAGCCCTCCACGAGCAGCCCAATAAAAAGTCCTGTGCCACCTCCTCCTCTCCCCCTCCCTTCCCATCCACAACGGTGCTGCCAAAAAAAGGGGGGAAAAAAAGAAAAAAAGGAGGGGGAAAAGGGAGAGTGAAAGCTGGGACTGGAGGGAGTTAAACCTGGAACTCATTTAGCAAAAGGGACTTTAGTTAACAAGAAAGTTACCCATCATGAACTGCCAGTAACACCTCGAGTGATCCTAAATCCATTACCCAGAGACTTAGCCCTGGCTGAGTTTGATTTTATGAACTGTGAGGCTGCTATGTTGAAAGTCTGCAAATTGGACATAAATTGGGCTGCAGAAGGCTGGGGAGCTGCAAGGGTTGGGGGTTTTTTCTCTCCCTGGTGACGTAAGGAGGCTCCGGCCACGGGGCTGCTCAGGACACCCTGGGACAGAGCTGGACAGTCAGGGAAAACTTCCCAAACCTCAAACCTGGGATTTTGGGCTGTGCTGGATGAGGATGGGCAGGTTCCTGCACTTGCTGAGCCTCAGAGGCTCCCCTTGTGTACCCTGGGAGCTCCTACTCTCCCCATGCACGGGCTGTCTTCGGCACCTCGCTTGGGTTTGTTTTCACTGGGGTTTGGTCTCCAAAATTCCATGATGCAGAGCAAACTCCAAGAAAAGAGACCAGAGTGGACGAAGGGGGAGTGTCTGGATGGGATGCTGCAGCGTCTGCTGCTCTGTTTGGATTTCAGGGCTGCTTTGGTTGCTGAAATGCAGCCTCAGTGAATCCTATTTTCCAATGTATAATCAGAGTGTTGGGTAATTCATGCCATTTTCAAAGTAAAGAAGCTTCAAGTTGTGTATCAGGTAATTTTACAACCTCAGATAAATTATGAAAACCAGAGGATGAGGTGGGGCACAAGATGCAGCTGAGGCAGGTGAATTCTGATGGCAGAGAGCGGGAATCAGGAGCTCAGAGGCACAAGCAGCAGAATTTCCTCTGTTATTCCTGAAATTTGGAATTTCGACAGATGTTTGGTTCATTATTCTGGTTTTGTCACCATTCCAATCTCCTGTNCCTGAGGCAGGTGAATCCTGATGGCAGAGGAGGGATCAGGAGCTCAGAGGCACAGGCAGCAGAATCTCCTGCGTTATTCCCAAAATTCGGAATTTCCACAGATTTTTGGTTCATTATTCTGGTTTTGTCACCATTCCAATCTCCTGTTTTTCACAGGATTTGCATTTGCCGTGGTGGGGCTTTGTAAATCATGGAAAACGACGGCATCCTGGCCTTGGAAGCAAAACTTGGATCTGGTTTTCTGCTCCCAAAAGGGAGCAGAAAGGATTCCAAAGGATGTCCTGGCTGCAGCAGGAGGCAAAGCAGGGCTGGTGCTTGCCCTGCTGGCTTGGGAAGCCACTGGATATCAAACATCCTCCTGCACCATTCCCAACATCCCAACGGCTGCTGGGTTCTCCTTCACCCTCTGCTGGGTCTACACTGAAAATTGAATCATTAATTATGAATTTAATTTGTACCCTAATTAAAGATACAGCCACCATCAGCTCCCAGCAAATGGGGCAGAAGAAATATTTTTTTACACATAGATTTGTATGAAAATTTGATTTTTTCAGCTCCAGGCTGAACTGGGTTTTTTTTTTGTTATTATCATGTCTTGATTCAAACTGAAGCAAAAACCTTTGGATTAGAAATAGGAAACAAAAACTGGATTCAGGAAGAAAATCCTTTCTTTTTCTCTGCTTTAGCCTCTATTTTACCCCTGATGTTTTCAAATTCAGGCAAATTTTGAAACAAAGTTTCGCAAAATATAAAATCACAAAGTTTCTGGTAAAACCTCATTCTGCTAAAGAAGGATTTCTGCAAAGCTGCATTTTTGGGATGAAGTCAAACATTTCTTGAGCCCATTCACACATTAAAACTTCACCAGGACTCAGCAGAGACAGGAGTTTGCAAAGTGATAAAATCAGAGGGTTTCCCTCTAACTTAGGAGCACTTTTTACCTTTAAATCAATCTCATCGCCAGGTTAAAAAAGGTCCATTCACAGATTAAATAAAGACCATTCCCAGATTAAATAGGGCATATTCCCGGATTAAATCAGGGAAACACACACTTTTTCTGTGTGGGGAAAGCGTGGCCACCAAATCTCAGCATAAAATCTCCAAAAACCTTGATTTAGAAGATCAGTCCATAAAATTCGGCAGGATCCTTTCCCTCCCAGCCCCTGCCCTGACCCAGCACAGCACCTCCTCTGTTATTTGATAAGCAAAGCCGAGCCAGGGCTAATTTTCCCAGCAAGGTGGCAACAATTCCGCGTGTGATATGTGAGGGAGAAGCACAGGCAGCTCATTTGGGTAATTTCTTACCCTCCTGGCTTCTGCAATGTTTCTTTAGGGGGCACTGAATATGAGTGATTGAGTGAGAGGGAGCCCGACAGAATTAGCACACACTGGATCTTTTGACCAAAGGGGGAAAAGAAAAAAAAAAAACAAACCCAAAAACAAAACAGTCGAATGTTGGTCTAGGGGCACGTCCCCTTAGGATTTGGGAAAGAAAAACACCAAACCACGTTCGCTTGGTGCTCCTCGAAGCAGAGCAGCAGCGCCTTCAATTAAAGCCCGTTTCAACGAAATAAAATGACACTTAATCTTGGATCCAAAATAGCTCCGGAACGGCAGCGGCCCCGCCCAGCCCAGGGGCATTTCCAAGGCAAAGCCGAGGTGCTGATACCCTCCCGTGAAATGCTTTTTTTTTTTTTTCCTGAGAAATCGCTGGCAATTCCCTGCTGGAGTTTCCAGCAGCGCCCGCGAACGGCCCCTCTCAAGTGGGCACCTCCTCAGGGTCAGCCCTGGTGCCACCCAGAACTTTCCAGAGTTTGTGCAAAGGGTTGTGTTTGTCCTAGAACCTAAATACGGGTTAAATTCCTCTACTCTTTTCCTCTTTACCCCCTTTTTTTTTTTTTTTTTTTTTTAATTTTTTTTTTTTTTTGAATTAGTTCTTGTTTGTGAACCACTGCATTCTGCTGTCTGCATGGAAAAGCCCTCGTTTTTCTCTCACAAATGCAAGGAGAAATGATCCCTAATTTTAACAGCAGAACATCTTAGGAACCTTTCCATGACCTGGGAAAATGCAAGCCCTGGTTTCCAACTCGTCCCTTCCCTTTGCACCTGCACTTCTGTGAGCTCAGGGAATATTGTGGGACATATCCAGTGGTATCTCTGTGCCTCAGGGAGCTGCATTCCCTGTGGATTCTCTGCAGGATCACGCCCAGCACGCCTGGAGCAGCCCCTGAGCTCTCAGGAGTGGGCAGAGACCCGAGTGCAGCCTCTGGACATGGAGCTCTGCATGCCCTTGCCTCGGGGTGCTCACCTGGCCCCAGTGGGCTGCACCCCAGCAGAGCTGCAGGGACCCCTGAGGAGCCTCTGGCATGGTCACATTTCAGGGTGAGTCAGACCCAAACGTGACTTTTGGGGCTGCAACTCTGGATTTCATCACCGACCTGCTCAATACCCTTCCCTGGACTCACCCCAATTATTTTTTTATTATCATGTGCAACACAACCTGTGGGCTTTTAGGGCCTGACTTCCAGAAAGGTTGAGCATCCAGGGCTCCTGCTGGTCTTGAAGCCACACAAATCCCCTCTGGATGTGGCAGCATCTCCAGCTCCGCAGGTCTCTGGGGTCACCACGACGCAGCCTCGCTGCTCAAAGCTCTGAATTTTATTTTTAAGAGGTTGAACAGAGCTTGTCTCAGCCCCACAGCCAAGGTCCTCCTCCCAGGCAAGCTTGAGCTCCTCACTCACTACCAGGAGGGCATAAAAAAGCATTTAAAGAGAATTTATTCGTGCTGAGCAACAATAGCAATAGTTAATCTCTTATATTAAAACCTTTAATGACTTTGGGGACTCATGAAACCATCGGAGCCCGTTTAACGAAGGCTTGCTCTGGCCCACGCTTTTCAAAGCTGAAATCTTTAATAGAGCAGAAAAGAAATTCACAATTTGGAGGGGGGGGTTGGGACTGTACAAGAAATTATGGAGCTGTTTGGTTTGCAGGACTGCTGTTCCTGCTGGGCCGCGCTCTGATGATGTATGGGGGGAACCTGTCAGCAGGGCCGTGGAGCTTCATGATGCATTACAGCAATAAGTCGTTTGTAATACATCATCTGCAGCAGCTGCTGGCCCGCTCTGGAGCCTCAAACCAAAATTAGGCCAGGATTTCAACGTGCACCAAAGCTGTTTTCTTCCTTTCTCCCCTTCCCTCCCTGTCTCCAGGTCCTCCTCTCCCGCTCGCTCCCGACCTCACCCTGCCAATAGCAATTTGCTGGTGATTTATTCACCGTGGCTCTCCCATGGAAATCCCTTTTTGGTGGAACCAATGGAGCACAATGCTCCGCTCTCCGGGCAGCAGGGTGAGGGTGGCTGCAGGGGATGAGAGGTGTAATCCCTTCTGACTGCAGCCAGCTCGGACAGGGACATGTTTGAGGGGACACGGCTCCGTTTTGGGGTGCTGGCCAATGGAAGACCTGGTTTGCTGTCACTCATTAAGAATTAGAAGTTAAGCCCCTCTTTAGTTGCACCCTCATCTTAGTTCTGGTATTTTTTTCTTTTAATTATTAGCAATTCTCACAAATCCGTGGAAACACCCAAAGTAACTTCAGAAACAGAGGTGAACCCACAGCCAATGCAATGATTGATCTCAGGAGTCCTTAGCAAAAGGCTCCCGCACCTTCCTCACCTCTGCTCAAAAGCTGGGCAGGTTCTGGAGCAAGGAAATGAACCACTGGAATGTCCTGTAGCATCCCAATAATCCCACTACCACCTTTCTGAGCTCTTTCTGCCCCTTCTGCTCCACTTGGCCTTTACACACACGTGGCAAGCAGACTCTGGAAGCTCATCAAAAACCCTGAACCCCTTTTCATTTTTATTTTCAGCCTTGAAAGCTCATTTTGCTCTCATGCTTTCCTGCTGCTTCCTTTAGAGGGGTGAAAATGTTCCAGCCCCCTCTCTCACCATTTCCCAAGCTCGAAGGTGTTTGGTGGCACAGCCAGGGTGTCCCATATGGGACAGAGGGGAAGGACAACTGGGACCTGGCTGTGGGATCAGGACTTGCCCCAGAGTTATCTGCTGCTCTCCTCAGCACAGCTTGGCTCGGGAGATAATGTTCAGTGGGAACTGCTGGATACACTGTCCATGCACACACACACTGCAGAGCTTGTTGTGTTTCCAGGGATTGTTTTGATTTTGAACTTTCTCTGGTTTTTTTGAGCATTTAATGCCCTGCACTTATTAAATCACAGCCCGGCGGAAAGCAAGAGGGGAAAATCACATCCATGGCTTGTTACCATGCATGAGGCATAACCAAGTGCTTCAAATCCCTGAGGGGATTACTCAGGAATCACCAGGCCACCTGGAGTTTCATTATGGCTCTTACAAACAGGCTTTTAGCAAGAAGGATGAGGTGGGGAGGGGAGAGGGGTCTTCTGTTTAAGCCCTGAAAAGAGACGAAGTTCACAGAGCCGAACAATGGCTCAGCCGAGTCAGCTGAGCCCAGGGGCTGGAAAGGATTAATCAGAGCGAGAAATGTCAGCTCAGAACAAAACCTTCAGCGCCGTGGCCAAGCCACAGGGCTCGCAAAGAGCAGCCTGAGTCACTCCCCAACCACGCAGGACCTCTGCCCCTGCCCAGGCTGGGAGTCAAGGGCTGGGGTTGGAGTCCAGCTCCTCTTTGCTGTCACCAGGAGAGCCCCTCTCCCATTCCCAGGTGTTTCCAGGCCCCTTGGTTATCCCAGGAATCCTCCTCTACCACGTCTTCTTCTTTTGGTTATCCGCAGGACGCAGCAGGCAGAAGCACTTTGCAATTTTGGGGCGTTTTTAGAGCATTTGTTGCTTCAAGTCCCAATAAACACCATCCTCCTCCCAGGTCAAACATTCCTTCAAACAATGAGATGATGCCACTGACTTTCACGTGCTTTGTCCTGCTTTTATCTAAATTAAACTCCCCACTTCTTGCCACCTTCATAGATTTATGTTATTCATAATCCAAACATTTCCAACGCACATATTTAGAGGGAAAAGTTCAAAATATTAAACCTCTTCACCCTTGAACTCCTCCAGCTCACTCCTAGCTTTTTCACACAATGGCAGGACTTTGTAAAGGACATAAGGTAATATTTTGTAATATTCTGCAAGATTGCAAGAAGGAATCTCCTGGCCTGCACTAAGAAAACAAATAACTGGCTATAAGGATTGTCTTGGACGTCACTTTTGATTAGAGTTAATCCCAGGTGGTGAAGGAATGGATGACACATCCGTGAGAAATGCTGGTGCTGCTTGCAGCCTGGGCAAGAATAATCCAGGCTTTGCAGTTTGGGGCTTTATCTGTAGGAATCTCTTATGGATTGAATTTATAAATATATCCAGGAGCTCTCAGGAACCCTTAATTAGCCCATCCTCATCACAAAAATATTTGTTTGCTGACCTAGACAAGAAATCCTGGAAGGATGAAAGGGATTGATGGCATGGGATGCCACCAGCAGGATCATGAAGGTGGATAAATGTGCAATGCTGAGGATCCAGAGCTGGTGAGAGCTCTGGATTGTTCCTTCAAATCCACTGGGGATTTTCATTCCCTGACAATTGAGGGGAGTGGAGATTCCTGCACAGAGCCTGGGGAATGCTGGATCCTGCTGTGCCTCCCAGCTTCCCCTCCCTGGAAGTGTCAGGAGTGGGGAACAGCACACTCTGCTCTGAGTAACTCCAGCTCCACGGGCTGGGAATTCCAACCCAGGGAACCCTAAGGTGACTGGGGCATCCTTTTTCCCCTCCAGCTCCACCTTTATCATGTCATTGAGGATAAAAAGAATGTCATCAAATACTTTTGGTGCTGGAATTAAAGCCCTTCATCACAAGCTTTCAGCTGGATGCCGGGCTGGAGCTGCTGAAAGGAGCCCAAGCCAAAGTTCTCCTCCTGCATTTGTTCTGTCACTCTGTTAAAAGGGAACAGCTGAACAAATTATCAACATTTTGTGCGGATTAGGAAAATTGATCCAGGCTGACTCACTGCGTGCCTCCACAACCCCGAGTCATGGTAAAACCCAGGAAATGAGGCTGGGACTGGAAAGGGTGAGAGAATTCTTGTGTTCTTGGAGCATCCTCCAGTGCCAGATCGTTGGACTCGGTTTTCCACTGGCTCTTCACACCCTGGTAGGAGTCAGAACATTCTTGCCCCAACCTGACCGTTCCTTGCCCTACGAGTTTTGTTACTCTGTGAAAGCACAGCTTCTTAATTCAACTTGAGCTCTGCGTGCTAAATATCAGAAATGGGTCAAAAGTTAAACCATCATTACAGACCAAGTGTTACTAAACTGGATTTAATCCAAAGCAATGGATAATGAGAACTTTCAGCCCTGTCAGGACATGTTGGGGACAGTAAATGAGATCTTTACACTGAAGAACTTCAAGGAGAGACAAAAAAATTCCTGAATATGTGCCAAGTAATTTATTTAATGCTGAGGAGGGAGCAGGTATTTTGCATATATTTGAAGGAAAGAAAATGTGTGCATTCCCAACCCTCTGAGTGAGCCTGCACTGAGTGTTGGAAGGGGTGGTTATGTATATTTGTATCTCATTCAAACAGGGAATTCCGGCCCAGAATTTTCCAGAGGCTTCATTCCTGCCCTGCCTAGAAGAGATCCAGCAGCTCCTACAAGGCTCCTCCAGGTCACAGGGTTACCTTCAGGACAGCCCCAGCTGCTGGAAAAACCTCACCTCAGTGCCAGCCTTCAATATTGGAGACAGTGTTATAATGAGAGAGGAATCTGCCAGCAGAGGTCACTTTGAAGGCTGTGAATTTTGGCACAGGGCACCCAAGGGAACAGCCTGAAGTTGTGTCAGGGCAGGGTTTAGGTGGGATATTGAGAAGAGTTTTTTTCCCCAGAGGGTTTAGGTTGGATATTTGGAAAAGGTTTTTCCCCCAGAGGGTTTAGGTTGGATATTTGGAAAAGGTTTTTCCCCCAGAGGGTGGAGGTCGGATATTGGGAAAAGTTTCTTCTCCCAGAGGGTGGAGGCAGGATATTGAAAAAGACTGTTCCCACAAAAGTGTAGTTTGGATTTTGTAAAAGGTTCTTCCCACAAGGGTGTAGGCTGGATATTGGGAAAGCTTCTTCCCCCAAAGAAGCTGTTTGGGCACAGGGAACGCTCACATCACCAAACCTGCCAGAGCAGCAGAGGGATTTTGGTGCCTCTTGGGGCTGGCGCTGCTGACCAGCAGCTGGATTCGATGATCCTGGACGATCCCTTCCAGCCCAGGACATTCTGGGATTCCATAAAACCAGCGGCAGGAGCAGCCAGCGCGCCCCTCCTGCCCCACTGCCCGAGGCCAGGCTTTGATTTGAGCCCCGGGGGCTGGGTGAATAACCGATAAAGGCCCGGGACTGGATGAAGAATCCATAAAACCCCCGGGGCTGGGTGAATTATCCATAAAAAAAAACCAATCCTTGTCGCCGGGGCCGGAGGGAGCCGCGGAGCATCATCTGCGCGCCCGCTTTGATCGCCGCCAGCCCCGGCTCCGGCTCGCCCTTTGTGGGCAGGGATCACCTGTCACAGAGAACGGCCACAACCCTGCCCTGCCCACGGGAGGCCTTTTGATGCGGCGGGTGTTGATAATTAGGGCCTAATTGAGTGATTAACAGCCCCCAGCAGCTCGGGCTTTAAGGCGGGCGTGAGGAGGAGCGGGGGCTGCTCCAAAGTTCACGCCTTTTAGGATGCGTTTTTCCAGCCCCATCTTCCCCCCCGGCAGCTCTGCTGGATGTCGGGATCCTCAGAAATGTGCAGAGCCAGCAGAACCAGGGAAGGCGATTCCCTTTTTTTTGTTTGTTTCCTCTCTCCCGAGTGCTGTAATCACTTTTCCCCGAGCCACTATTGATAATAAACTGGGGCAGGAATGGGCTCCCATTTGCCGGGGCTCCATAGGCCATGAAAATCCCTCCAGATAGACTGAACTTAATTAACTGAGCCTATTAAGGCAATATTAAAAGAAGCCTATCTCAGCAGGCTCTCCCAGTGGGGAGACACAGCAGAGCTTTCAATTTAGGACTTATTGCCGAGCTCTCCTGCCGCCCGGCTCTGTGGGCTGCCTGGGAGCCGCTTAATCCACGGCTTGGGAGCGGGGAAGGACAGCTGGGAATGGGGGGGATATCAAAGGAGATCGACCTATAATATATTATATGCTCACTTTGTGGCTGGGGGGAGAGCTGGGTAAATGGGGAGGATGTTTGGCGCTGAACGAAGCAAACGGCGGCGTGGAAATGGTTAAAAGTTGTAAAAATGGGACTTAGGGAATCCGAAGAAGCCTTTTCCTAGATAATTGTGGCGTGTTGCAGCGCAGCTGTGAGGAGATTCTTACTGAAAATGGCAAAACTCGGCACAAAAATCGAAGGAATTCTGCACAAAATTGAACAAATTCTGCGTAAAATCAAAGAAAATCTGCATGAAACCGAAGAAAATCTTCCTGCATCTCCTCCTTTCCCTTCCTCCTCCCCCATACATAAGTAAGGGACTAGTTTTATTCCTCCCTACTTCTCATGAAATATTGGTGCTGTCACCATGCAAAACATCTTGACTGGATGATGCTCCTGGCTACAGGAGAATAAAACAAAGGGCAGATGTCGCCTCTGATGAGTAAAGAACTCTGTCCTGCAAACAGAGCTTGAGGAAGCTGCTGAATTGCAAAGCTACAGTAAAAATAACAAAAAAAAATTAAGCAAATGTGTTGGTTTTGCCTTAGTACAACCTGCAAAGGGAAGTGGCATGGGTGGTTAAACGTAATAACATCTCCAACAATAATTCCTGGTTTTTAAAGAGCATTTCCTCGATTTCAAGGGATGCAGAGCCAACACTGCAGAACCAGTGATTGCTTTAAATGGGATGGATGGGGTTGAATCCGTGTGGGTGATAACTTTTACAGCCAGGGGAATTCTGGTGGCAGCCCAAGGCCCAGCTCTGGACAGAAACGGGAATCCCTGGAGGTGTCCAAGGCCAGATTGGACAGGGCTTGGAGCACCCTGGCATTGTGGAAGGTGTCCTTGCCTATGGCAGGGATGGAATAAAATGGGCTTTATGGTTCCTTCCAACCCAAACCATTCCATGATTCCATGATTCCATGATTCCATGATTCAAGAGTCTTTTGGAATGGGAATCTCATTTTTACTTGTGAGGATTGCAGGAAGAAGCCTGAAAACACAACCTGTGTTGACTGAATCAATCAGGGAAGGGCGGAACGGGAACCTTCTCATTGTTCTGTTATGAATCCCAGGAGTTTTCACTGAAACAAGTGATTTGTGTAGAAATGGATGATTTCTACCTCCACAGGCTGGATCCGTGCTCAGCAAGAACTTCCAGAGTGCCCCAACTCTTGAAATCCCAGCTGGGACAACCCCCAAATTCTTATTTTCATGGATAACGCACCAGACGTGCGTTTGCACTGCTGATGTTTTATTTTTAGCCCAAACAAGGGGCTGCAAAGCCTGGGAGCCTTCCCCAGTTTATTCCAATAATAGCTGGATTAAAAATAGAAGATCCTCCTGGAGAATGTCTGCCTGGGCAGCCGAGGGATAATTGCGTGTGGCTTCAGTTTGTTTGCACAGGAAAATCCGGGGTAACCCGAGAATTCATTACGAGAAAAGCACAGGACTCCTGCCATCCTCTAATGGCCCCTTACAGCTCGAAATGCAAAATTTACAGGGGAAGCCTTAAAGAAATGACAGGAAAATCTGAGAAGATAACGAAACTGGCAGGGAAATTAATAGAAGCCTTGGGTGCTGTAATCCGCAGTGATTAATACCTTTTAGTTCCATGATCCTTGGTTTCCACTGGAATTGATAAACTGCCCACTGTGGCTTCTCTGCTTTAAATCAATACCCCAAAAAAATCTTAGTTGGCCTTGCTGGCCTATTTGTCATCTCGTTTCCAGCTGAAGATTAGACACAATCCTTATGAACTCAGATTTTTTTTTTTTTCCCCAAGTTTTATTGGAATTTCTTTTTTTATTGTCATTGTTATGCCCAGAAGATGATGGGATGAGCAGCATTTGAGATGCTGATCCTGTCCAGCATGTGGATGGAGCCAAGGGTTTAGTAACGGTCTTGCCAAATTTTTAGGAATATCCTAAGTCGTCAAAGACAACCCTTAAGTTGTCTTCAGAGTATGAGCATTTTACAGCTTTAAAAAATAAAAAAAAATAAAAATTTGTGGGAAAATGAAAGAGGGAAAACTATGTCACAGTGCTGCTGAACTGTGAAACAGATTTGAAATGTGTGGTTCTCGTACGGTTTCAAAGTGTGCTGCACTGCAAACAGAATTCTCGGCTCTTTCAGACTTATTTGCTCCAGAAGTTATCATGGAATCATGGAATGAGCTACGTAGGAAAGGACCTTAAAGATCATCCAGTTCCAACCCTGCCATGGGCAGTGACACCTCCCACTATCCCAGGGTGCTCCAAGCCCCATCCAGCCTGGCCTTGGACACTTCCAGGGATCCAGGGGCAGCCACAGCTTCTCTGGGAATCTGTGCCAGGGCCTCCCCACCCTTCCAAGGAAGGATTTCTTCCTAATTAATTCCTACTGATGAGCTGCAGATTGTAGGACAGAGGTTTCTCCAGATGTGGAACACAAACACCCTGACACTTCTTCTGCTGGGAATTTTATTTCCCATCAATGTCCCTCACCCTGCTTTCACCTCCTGTGCTGGATGCAGACATTTATAACATCTATTAAACGTGGTGGGGCTGCTCTCAAGTAGAATTCCTGACCATTCATCATCACGAGCTCAGTTCCTGTTTCAATCCTGACTTTTAAACGTGCCGCCACCTTCGCTGGGGAAGGCCAAAAAAAACCCCCCAAATCCACCACGAATTTTGCTCCGGGCTCCCATCCTCCATTTAGCCCCAGCCTATTTTCCTTCACACTTGCTTGACATCATGGAAACTCGATGGATGGCAGCGGTTCAGGGTGCTGGAGGTGGGAGCTGGAGGTGTTCCTGTCGTTGATCGCTTTCCCAGTCAATCCCGCCGTGCCTGCCAGGCCCTTCACCTCCTGAGCTCACCGTGGAGCTCCACAGCCATTCCCAAACTCCTGTCCTGCACAGCTGGCATGGCTCAGACCCTTCCTCTTCCAGTGCTGTCACTCAGTGATATTTAGATCCCTCCCAGATCCCTCCACCGCTCTCTCCTGTGGCAAACCAGCGTGTCCCGATGAGCTGCCCTTGTGTAAACACCTCTTCCTTTGTGAGAAACAAGCCCCTAATTCAGACCTGTGTCGTGTTTATTTTTGAACATGGATTTTTCTTTTTTTCTTTTTTTTTTTTTTTTTTTTTTCCCCCTTGTCAGGGGCTGTGCAGCTCGACCTTAGGCTCGACAGGGAAATGTTTATCCAAAGAGTTAACGCGGATGAGTAATCCGGGACGCTCCTGCCAGGGCTCGGGGGGTGGGATTCCCGTAAACAGCCAGGCCCTTTGAACTCAGGGCTTTTATTTTATGTCATCCTCCAACCACTAAACCAACACGCCACCGTGGAGGCCTTCCCTGCTCAGCCAAAACTCAGATTGAGCCATGGAAATTTAAGCTGGGAGTATCATTTTGGGGGGAACCTCGTGTTCGTCACCTCGTCCTCTTTGATTCGCTCCGTGCCGAGCTTGGCACGGCGTTGTTTGTGCAGGGCAGGGGTTGTTCCAGCCCCAGGAAAGCTGCCCTGGGCTCTGTGGAACACCTACAGACATGGACATGGAGTGGCACAACCAAAGAGGTGAAAGATGAGGGAGAACACATCATTTGTGTGCAGAAATCTCCTCCTGGTTCCTTCCTGTGGAAATTTAATCTTGGCCTGGTTGTTCCTCCTCTCCCTGCTCCCAGTTTCCCCTTTCCCTCTGGGGGAGCAGCTCCTGGGCTGGTGGGACCACTGCTCCCACCCTCCTCAGTAATTGTCTGTTCAGAACAGAATTCACCCCTTTATCTGCTGATCTCAATTATCAATCCTGCCAGGGAGTCACTCTAAAATGGTGATTTAATTTCTTGCAGGATACAATTACATGTGCAATAAATAACAGCAAATATCTGATTTTCAGCCCTGAAAGCCCAATTCTGCCCATTTTCTGCTGATCACAGACGTGGACTGGATTTGGGAACTGTGTCAGTAAACTCTTGGAGATTTTCTGTAGATGTTATGCAGCTCAAATTCCCCCTCAATATTAAGACCATGCAGAGTTCTGGGACTGAGGCATCCAAGAAATAATAGGAATAATGTGGATATTGCATAAGCGTCCTCTTACAGTGGCGTGAGTCATTCCTAAAGTGCCCTGTATATCTTTCAGGGTGGATTAAGGATACGAGACAGGGGAACCAGGAGGGCTCCTGCAATGCCCCGCAAAGTCTCCAAAATGGGAAAAGCCTTTTGAAAACAACTCCGAAAAATAACCATTTGTCGTCTGCAGTAAATAACTCGGTCACTGGGGAGGTCAAAAGCTAAAGGCTCCCATCCAGGGCTGGGATTAATGACCTGCAAAACACCCGTTTAAAAATAGGCTTCCAGACAGGCAAATAATGAAGCATCTCCTGCCGTCCCTTAGCCAGGGATGAAATTCCAGGCAGGAAAATGGGCTTTGCAGTGGATGCACAGGGATGAGTTAAGCAGTGATGGAAGGAGCACTGTGTAAATCAAGGGCCAGGGCCACTGCAGGCTGTTCCTCACCCGGCAGGAAGGTCCAGGGACACCCAGGGGTGGTTCCCTGTGGCTGGGACAGCAGTGAGGGAAGAGCCTGTGGTGCCCTCCCTGCCCAGGGAGTGTTGGTGTTGTCACAAGTCATAAATGTCCCTGCCCTGCACCAATTTCCACTGCAGAGGGAAATTTTATTTATGAGGAGATTCAAAGGTGCGAGGGGAGGCAGAAACCCAGCCCGTCCTGTGCTGGGAGGATCCATGAGCTGACTTAGTCCTTCATGGCCCTGTGTGCTCCTGGGCTGGGCTGCTCAGAGTCGTTTTTTTTCAGAGAATTTGGTGTCTCCCAGTTTGCCAGGATGGTTTTGCAAAATGTCAGGGTATTTTTAAAAAAAATAATTAAATTAAAAATTACTCTTCTAGCTCTGCTTGTTTCGCTTTAAATGGGGCTGGAAGCTGTGATTAAAGGGACTGTTTCATGCCTCAAACAGTAAAAGTGAAGACAAACTGTAAGTGAAGCTCTGAAGAGTCATCTATGACATTAAAATTACTACAGTATGAAACACATTCTGCCTCGAGTGACCCTGCAGATGTCTTTGAACTGGGCTGATTGCTCCAGGAATATTAATCCAATAAAACCCAGCTTGAGGCCACTCAGGAGCTGGGAGGTGATATCAAATACTCTGAATTTCTGATCACCTGTAGAAACCAGAATTCCAGTATTGTGACTATCCAGACTCATAGAATTTTCATCACCTGTAGCTCATCCTTCTGCAGACTTCTTGTCTTCTTTTTGCCTTGTGTTCCTGTTTCCTTCAACCCAAGCAAAACAAAAATTCAGGTGGGGAAAACTTCCAGCAGATTGAGCTCTGGTGCCTCCCTCTCCCGCCCAGCACAGGACAGATGCTCTGGGTTTTGGCCTGTGAAGAACAAAGCTTCCCCCTGGCTTCTTTATTTTAAACAGGAGAGGCCACCCACCGCTCCAAACACGCCTATGGAGAGGAAAAATAAATGGCTGAGCTCCTGGCCAGACACGGATGTGCAGAGCGTATCTGAGGAGCAGGAACTGTTTGGAAAAAGCCATTCCCATCCCACCCAGGTGCTGCCAGGGATGGGGCTGGGGGCACCAGCACCTCCCAGCAGTGGGGAACAGCACGGAGAGGAAGCTGGGATGGCTGAGAACCATAAATCACCTCAGCCCAAGGGCAAGTTCAGCAAGATGGAGCTGGGCAGATGGCGGAGAAGGGAATTTGGGAAGGTTTCAGCACAGAATTCCAGCTCTTGCTTCACAGGGAGCCAAATCCTGCAGTGCTCCACCAGCTGGTGGCCATAACATCCAGAAAAGATCCCCCCACCAGTGTGAACCCGCAGATTTTTCCCCTAAACTGAAGTAGGGGAGGGTGGTGGGAGCTGCTGCTGGGCTCAGGGGGTTTGGCTGGGGGTGGTGCCTTCTGCAGGGGGTTTGGGTTGGTCATGGGGATGCCTTGGGAAGGCTGAGCTGGAACAGGGACTGGACAGAGCTGGAGAATAAAGCAGAGATTTATTCCAAGGCCTCCAGGATCCACCTGGGGCAGGACAAGAGCCTGGCCAGGGCTACACCCAAGGTGGGCCCCAAATGGTCCCCAAATGGACAAAGGGGCCCCAGGTGTGACACTTGGATAAGTTTTGGTCCATTTGCACCTTGGGGATGAATTGTCCAATTGCAGCTGCAGGTTGTGAGGTCCCATCCTTGTTGTTCCTCCCTCCAGCCACCCTTGTTTGTGCTTTGGGGCTGAAAGTTGTCCTTGGTGTCCATTGGGGAAAGGATTTGTTTTGTGTCCCTGCTGTGTGCAGAGCTGAGTGACACTGAGTGTGAGCTCAGAGCTGCCCCCCTGGGCAGCACAGGACCTGAAATACAGGGAAGAGAAAACTTCAGGCATCACTGGGGAGGTGGGAGCACCTCGGGGTGATGCAGAGACACGGGAGGGATCTCCACCGATGGAAACCACTGCTCCATGAGACAGAAGAAGGAACAAGAATGGAGTGAGGAGCCAAATGTTCATTATTTCCACCCAGCTGGCCCTTTTCTAGATGTCCCCTCCACACCTGGAGCCACGAGCCACGAGCTCTGTGTCTGCCTTGTCCTGTGTACAAAAGAGGGGAATTGTCACCCTGAGAGTTTTGGGGTTTTTGGGACTTTGATTTTACACGAGCATTTTAAAACACAGAGAACACACAAGGTGGATGTTGGATGTGGAGGTTTCCCTTGCCTGCTCATGGAAAGAACCCTCCTAATCCAGCAAGGATCAAGACTCAGAGCTGGCTCCCTCCGAGGATGATGTTGGCTTCATGAGCCAGCTGAAATTTGAGAATGGTTTGAAACTGTGTTTTTTTAAAGGCTGTATTTTCATGCCTCGCTTCTCCATACAGACAGACAAATGGCTTTTCCCTTTCATGGAAAGTTGGGACCTACCTCCAAAAACGTCCTTGAGCCCGGGCTGAAGGCAGTGGAGCTGGCAGCATCACATCCCATGGCTGCCCCTGCCACCACATCCATCTCTTTGGGTCAATACTCAACCCTGGATAAAAATTGTTACCTGCATTTCGCTATCAGCATTTCCCCGAGCATGCAGTGGAGAAGATAAATAAAAATCCATTTGGGTTCTGGGGATGTTTCTGCCAGTTCCTGTTTGCTGAACGTTTTCCAAAGTCCCGCTGCCTTCAGGGCGGAAAGAATTCCTATAGGAAATCATTGGATTTGTTTTCATTTTATTTATTTGCTTACGTTCCACTGACCACAGAGGCTGAAACTCTTTGGGATGCTTGAAGAAAACAGGATGTTCCTTCCTCCAGAGAGGCTCCCACTCATCCATTTTGTGCCTCAGATGATGTCAGAATCATCTGGTAAGGGCGTCACGGAGATTGCTCCAGCCAAGTGGTGAGCATGAAAATTCAGCTTTAAATCACACCCAAATCCCTCTCAGCTAATGGGATTTCAAATGAATTGGACGTGTCTCCTCAAGAACACATTTTGGGGAGGGTTTTTTTATGTCTTGGAGGTGGCAGTGGTGGCCCTGTTTGAGGCTGACCCAATGAGAGGTTCCCTTCAAGGAGCTGTACTGAAATCTTTCCTTTTTTCTTTTTATTGGCGAGTGAATGGGTGAGAAGGTCTGCAGAACCAGACTCTGGGATTTCAGGAGGTAAAAGGACATGGAAGGAAATTAATTTTTAACAAAAATCACAAAACGTCGAGGTTATGAAGAGAAAGAAAACAGAAAGAGGTTGATAAACTTAGGCCAAAAAAAAAAAAAAACCCAACAAAAAAACCAGCATATGGAAATGTTCAGCAGAAACTGTTATTGTTATTGCAGAAAAACTTTCTTTGCTACACAATGCAGTTTTTAGGACAAACACAGAATGAAAAAACAAACAACATAACAAAAGAGTGGTGGAATATTGGTGTAGATTTTTAGAAGCACGCGGGGGGGAGCGCCGGGATCCTGCCAGGATCCCACCCAAAAACCCACCCAAAAACCCACCCAGCTGCCCCCCACTGCCACCCACGGCATTCCCTGGAGCCGGGGGAATTTCAGAAGTGCCTTGGGGAATTTCAAAAATGCCTTGGGGGTCCCAAAAATCTGACAGTGCTGGAAGCGCAAAATCGAACCGTGGGGTTCATTTCATTCCCATTCGATTCCACCGCGGCCCTCGCAGGAGCTTTGGTTTTAGTGTTGCTAATTCCAAGCATAATAAATATTCCGCAGGGTCTCAGCTGATTTATTATCATTTCAAACAGGCTGATATTTGCAGCTTCTCGTGAATTTTTTGCAGTGATGTCTATTTCCAATTTCAGCCTCGCTCTTCGTTTCATTTGAGACGCCCCACCGGTATTAAAATCCAGTATTTAAAAATATAATAATCACTCTCCCTGCTCCATTAGATATCTCTTAACTCCCTCAAACTGAGGGAATACGGGCAAGATTTGTTTTTTCTTGTCACCTTGTCAATCTGGAGGTTTTTTCCAAAGGCAGTTAAAAATCACTGAGCTGAACCGCTGAGTTTTATTCAGGTTTCTGAACATTTTCCGTTCCGTTCGTACTTTTTTTGCACAAGTTCAGATAATGAAACTTGGTGGTCTCTTTATAACCATTTCCACTTTCTGTTTGCAGTTGGTCGAAATTTAATATATTTTGGCTCCTGTTAGGAATAATCGAAAAGTTGGCAAATCAGGAACGGTATCAGCATCAAACCAAACCAGATGGCAACTTTTTTAATCTTTATGTTATCAGTCACAGCGGGACTCGATGATCTTGAGGTCTTTTTTTAATCTAGGTGATTCTGTGAATGTAAACTCCAGTTGGAGTTTAAATAAAGTATAAGACATTAAATCTTGGGGGGTATTAGCAGTGTCATTTACTGAGAGTCTCCTTTGATTACAGTGCATCGGTTGCTATTCCTGAATATTTTTGTCTTTGGCTGGATTTTGTGGGGTTGGTTGGTGATTTTCCTGTCATGGAAGTTTTTTATGGAGCTGTGGAGAGCAGCTGGAGCTCTCCAGAATTATGGGATTGCCTCCTGTACACTCCGAACTTCCAGCATGCCCTGAATTTTATCAGCCATAGAGGGTTGGGATGGGCTGGGACAGGAATTAAATCTTCCTCTCAGGAACAACCCTTAAAAGCTGGATATAAATCCCTCAGAGGGCAGCAACAGGAGAGCCATGTGGGCATTTCCCCGCAGCCTTAAAAGCACTTACAGGAGATCAGGGCCCTGCCCTAAATAAATTCTGCCCCTGATTTATTCCTTGGAGTGCTCATGGGCTATGGGAACACGATCCTCCTACAAATTCCCATGTCCATCTCTCTTCAGCTTTGGATTCAGCAGGTCTGGATTTTCTTCCCCCTTCTAGTTCAACAACTCTTGGAGATTTTACTTAACTATGTTGTCTTGATTTCAAACCCTTTCTTTCTCACAGCTGATTTGACCAGGATGGTTGAATGGATGACTTACTTATCAGGATTTTTTTTTTTTAAGTGGCTGTGTAAATATAAAAAATAAATTTTTCATTTTTAATTAAATCGTCTCCTCCTGGATGGAATCCTGAGGCTGTGCTTTGCATCCCGAGGACTTTCCCAAAGGAATGATGGTGCCCAGGCTCTTCCAGAGATTGTTCCCCATCTCTTTGGTCAGTGAGTCACTATCACAAGGTCTGCTGGAACCAGAGCAGCGCCTTCAGGAGGACGAGGAGGGAGGATCAGATTTAAGGGCAATGCTCCAACTTGGCACCAAAAACCCGATTAACAAAGATTAAAACAGGAGAAGGTGAAATAAATGCATTATCAGAAATCTGTCCACTGCCTATTGATGAGGAGGGCAGAGCAAGGAGTGTTTTAAACTTCTCTTTCTGTCTCTTGATGCATCTGGGATGTTTCCAGACCTGCCCTGGTTCGGAGTTTCCCCTCTGTGTAACTTCTTGCACATCCAGCTCCTGCTGGGGGTTCTCTGCTTTATTGTTCTTCTCCAGGGGAGCCCTGTGGTGCCCAACAGTGCCCAAATCCCCTGGACCTCACCTGTCCCTGTCCCCAGAGCCCCCCTGTGCCCCTGCCCACGCTCAGGGGTGGGGGGCAAGGCAGGCTTTGGCTCTTGGAGGGTCTGAGCTGTCATTTGCATTCGTGAAACACAATTTCTGCCCGGCTCCACCCCTTCTCCCCCCAAACCAGATGAAATATTTATTGGGTCGGAGTGTAAGGGCTCAGTGTTTCGTCTGCAGAGGAACAGGGGAGTCCTGGTTCTGACCAGAAATTTCTAAAGGCTTCTTTGTGGCTACTAAACGTCGGAGGAAAAACCACAAATTACCATGGCCGTGGGGCTGGGCCCTGGGTCCTGGCTCCAGAGCTTCCCCGGGCTCTGCCCCCTCCCCTCCCGCCTTCAAGTGCTCTGCATCTGTGTCAATAAGTGCCCCGTGTCCCTGGCAAGGGAATATTGAATGTGCACACACGAAATTAACCTCTGCCAGGGCGGGGGGAGCAAGGGAAGAGCGGGGTTGTAATTACACACAAGACGAAGCTGTTACTGTGATTAACATATTTTTTTAACGCCGAGGAATCTCCTTTCCCCCCTCCCCAAACCCCTCACAATTCATCCCCTGTTTGTCGTTTTCTGGCTGCTCCTCGGTTTTCTTTTCCCTGGCCACACCCAAGCCCAGAATTACCTGGGCTTGTCCCACCCCGCTCTGCCCTGGCACCTCTGGGTCCATCCCCATCTCCCTGTCCTGATTTTGGGGGGTCTTGGAAGCTCAGCCTGTCCATCCCAACGTGTCTCACTCTCCTGTCATCCTCTCCATCTTCCCATGAGATTAATTTGAGGAGAGTTTCAGGAGTTTAATGAGTCCAGAGGTAGAGCTGAGTGCCCACAAGATAAAAGCATGGCACACAAAGGGTTAAAACAGGGATTGTTTTGGGCATGTTCTGTGCCAATTTTTTTGTTGGAGGTGGGAAAATGAGGAAGACTGGTGGAGAGGTGGGAAAGGGGAGTCCATGCACCCAACAATTCCCAGAACAGGAGCTCAGAGATGGAACAAAGCTCCGCTCAGCAGCTCCTCCCCGTCAGCGCATACTTGAGTCCCCCGTCCTGGAAATCGTGTGGATTTTTGGGATGATTGTTAGAACCACTCCGACCCTTCCAACGCGAACTGTTGTGCTCGGATTTATCCTGTCACAGATGGCGCTGCTCCGCGCTCCCTCCCGACGGGGTTTTGCGAAATAAAAATATTATACATGTAATTAATCGGCAGAGATTTGGTAATATTTCCAGTAAGCTTTTCAATAAACACGGCTTTAAATAATAAAAAAAAAAAAAAGTTAATTGTTTATAGAAAAAGGACTATTTCAACCATACATCACCACACTCAGAAAAATTATTCTCAGGAAAACGTCCTTTTTTATATATATATATTTTTTCTTTTTTTAAATGAAAATATTTTTCTTAGAAATAACATTGGTCAGCTGTATTAATGATATTGGAAGAGTTCGAAGTGACAATGAGCAAACCATGAAAAATGGACAGAAAACAAACACAGAATCACTCCAGTCCTGGACTGCTTTTTAGTTATATTGGAGACATTCCAGGGCTTCCATTTTTCCACCAGTGTTTAATGGGCTCTCTGTTTGCATTTATGTTTTCCTGATCTTTCAATCTGCAGGAATGGCTGCTCCTGGCAGGACTCTTTTAGCATCACCCTCTCTATCCCCTCTTTGGAGCCTGGGTGCCTCATTTTTATTTTTTTTTTTTCTCCCTGAATTTGTAGGAAGGAAACACCCTGATAAGAAGGCAAAAACAGGTAAATTTGGAAAAGTTTGGGATCAGGATTTCAGTGGCGGTGTGAGCCTCCATCAGTGGATTTGACTTGCACACGCACTCCCTGGAAAAATCCCTGCCCCAGAGGGTTTATGCCAATTAAAATTTTAAAATGACATCAGTGAAATTAACCTAAATTTTGCTTGACCTGGAATTTAGGTCAGTTTAGATCATCGTCTTAGCAGGGCTGTCTAAGATCCAAAGCCTCGTGGAGAGCTGTGGGGACAGAAGGGTCCTTCAGAGCAGAGGTGGGCCCTGCAGAGCCAGCACAGGCAGCTCCGGGATGGTGGGAGAGGATTCCCAGAACTCCTCTGGCTGCCCGTGTAAAGGCCGAGGTGAGAAAATGTCCAAAAAGTGCCTGAGGATGCACAGCTGGTACCTGAGGGGCACCAGCAGCTGAATGGTGGCTCCAAAATGGATTTGGGGCACAGAGCAGCTCCTGGTCCTGCATCCCGGGCTGGGCTGAGTGTCGGGGGAAGGCAGAACCCAGGGCATGGAAGGGTTGCGTTGGGTTGGGTTGGGTTGGGCTGGGTTGGGTTGGGCTGGGTTG
>VXBN01009089.1:82962-109970 GCA_013397395.1 Sinosuthora webbiana
AGAAAAGAAAAGAAAAGAAAAGAAAAGAAAAGAAAAGAAAAGAAAAGAAAAGAAAAGAAAAGAAAAGAAAAGAATAATGTAAATTAAAATAATGGAGAGGCTGATCATCACATGCATGTTCATGGGATATTTGAGAGACTGCATTTACAGCCTGGCCGTGTTTTACTCTTCTTTCTTTCCCAGGGTGGACACAAATCCAAATTTATATTCTCGGCGCATTTCAGCAGCAGCACCAGCAGCAGCACTCTCCCTTCTCGCGGAGCACCGCAGGCCCGCACACAATCCTACATTTTCCACTTCTCCGAGGCCCCTGCAGAGCCCGCTGCTATCAAGCGGTGGCAGCAGGCAGCTTCCACAGAAAAATCCCTGCCCGGCCCTGCGCGCCCCACCCCGATGGAAATAGAGCCGGGATTTAGAAGGTGTGAGCTGGCAGCGCAGCGGAGCCTGCGAAATGTAAGAGCTGCAGTAGCCCCGGGTTTTTTTTTCCGAGGGTTTGACAGCGAGCAGAGCCGAGCAGGAGACTGGGATCCCATTCAGCACCGGCGAGTGGGAGAAGTGTCGGGGAAAAGGGAGTCATGAGCCGCCCTGATCCATCCTGCCGCCCAGCCCGCTGCGGCTGGAGCTGTTTTTGTTTGTTTTCAAGGGAGGGGGGCGGTGTTCTTCGCTGGATGCTCTCCACGGGAATAGCTGCGGATTGTCACGG
The DNA here is from genome assembly GCA_013397395.1 of Sinosuthora webbiana. NCBI lineage: Eukaryota > Metazoa > Chordata > Aves > Passeriformes > Sylviidae > Sinosuthora > Sinosuthora webbiana. Next base: position 83,666 of record VXBN01009089.1, read on the forward strand.
TATCAGTGGGTGGGGGAGGCTGAGAGCTGTCTCGGCTGCCTTCCCTTGCCGAAATTTCTCTCTCTCTCTGGAGAGGGCTGAGGTCACCTTTCCAGAGCATCTGCTGCTGTCCAGAGGGATGAGGGCTTCCAAGGACTTCAGCACAGGCAGCACCACGCTTGGGAGGGTCACAGGCCAGCTCAGCTCTGTCCTGTCCTTCTGCAAGCTCCAACACTTGGAAGGGTCACAGGCCAATTCAGCTCTGTGCTCTCCTTCTGCAAACTCCAACACTTGGGAGGGTCACTGGGCAGCTCAGCTCTGTGCTGTCCTCCAAGGCTCAGCCCAAACTCCAATATTTGGGAGGGTCACAAGACCTTCTTGCCCTGCAGCCTTTTGGCTCAGGACAGCTGGAATCTTCCTTTGGGAAAAGATGCCGGGTGTTATCACCCAGATCTGAGCCCTGCACTGCTCCCACTGGGAATTGCCATTCCCACTTCCCATTTCATCTCCTGCAGACCCTCACTGGAGCCCTGACAACCTCCCACCAGATTGTCACCGCAGGGCTTTATGCTCCAGACAAAACCCAGTGAGACATCCTGGTCCTCAAGGCCAACCTGGCAGTGACCTCACACTCCATCCAAGCTCACCCCAGCCGTGGGCAGAGCCTCCCCTGGGCTCGGGGTGGGATCTGATCACATTTTATTTGTTCCTCTGCCGGGTTCTGGCTGGGATTGGAGCCGTGACTCCATCAGGGCCATGCCAGGGCCAGGGGGATGGATGGATGGATGGATGGATGGATGGATGGATGGATGGATGGATGGGGGCTGTGATCAGCACAGCCAGGACAAGCCTGCAAAGGGCTCTTCTGCTCTGCAGGGGCTCCAGGACCAGCCTGGCTGTGGGATTGGTGTAAATCCACGTTGCCACAGAGCCCAGGTGGATGTGCTGCACTCCCATGGGGAATAACGGGAGTTGTTCCCTCTTCCCGCTCAGGCACAGGGCTTGCAGGTATCTGCAGGGCTTGTTTGGGGAAAAAACCTGAAACAAGCATCTTCCCAAACACCTCGAGAGAAGAAAGCAGACAAAACCATCCCTTTTTGTATTTTAACTCACAAAACAAGGCAGAAAACACAGCATCTTTAGGGGCTGTTTAATCAGGAAGGACTCGCAGGTATCTGCAGGGCTTGTTTGGGGAAAAAACCTGAAACAAGCATCTTCCCAAACACCTCGAGAGAAGAAAGCAGACAAAACCATCCATTTTTATCCTTTAACTCATAAAACAAGGCCAAAAACAGCATCTTTAGGAGTTTTTTAGGAAGAAAGGACTTGCAGGTATCTGCAGGGCTTGTTTATTAAAAAGAACTAAAACAAGCAGCTACCCAAACACCTTGAGAGAAGAAAGCAGATCAAACCACCCATTTTTGTCTTTTAACTCATAGAACAAGACAGAAAACACAGCATCTTTAGGAGTTGTTTAGTCAGGAAGGACTTGCAGGTATCTTTAGGGCTTGTTTAGGAGGAAAGACTGAAAAAGAGCTGCCCAAACACCTTGAGAGAAGAAAGCAGATCAAACCACCCATTTTTGTCCTTTAACTCATAAAACAAGAGAGAAAACACAGTTCACACACAAACTGGCAGCCCTCAGGAGCTGGCAGCTCCTCATCCCCCTATGGCCGGGAGCACGAAACCACTGTTTCTAAACCACATCTGCTCTTTTAGAAATGAAGGTTATTCCCACATCTTTTCACCCAGACCAACAGGAGAAGAGAAAACGAAAGCTCCGCAGCCACAAGAATGTCCTCATTGTTCCGTGCCCACCGCCGGGTTTCCACCAACACCAGCCCAGCTGCTGCTGGAACAATCTGAGTCCCTTGCCCCGTTCTGCCCCGCTCGTGTGCCCACATTAAAAGCGTTGCTTTCAGCAGCCCCAGACCCCTTTTTTTTCCAAGGCAGCCCTGAGCAGAGGCAGCCCAGCCATCCCTCAGGCCATGACGTTTGTGAGTTATTTTCGGGGCTTTGGCAGAGCCCTCGGCACCGGCCCTCGGCAGCAGCCCTCCAAAATGTGTGCTCAGCTAAATTCGAAAAGAAATACTGAGGAGTCCAAGCGAGTCGCCCACCTTCCTCTCTGCCTCCCCGTTCCTGCGGGATTGCTTTCAACTCAAACAGCCCGTGGGCGGAGAGATCCTCCTGCCTCATCCAAGTGGGTTGTTTGGGCTCATTTGCATGCATTTGCATCCCTCCAGAGAACTTTTCCTTGGGGGGGGAAAGGGGGAACCTGACGCTTCGCGTGGAAATTTTTGCGCGTTTAAAAATCCCGAGTCGTCCTCTGATTTTGGGGGACCCGGGGTGGTTGGGTTGGGAGGCAGCAGCTGAGGCAGCAGGTTTGTAATTCCCTGTGGTCTGACAGGGGCACGGGATGCACAGGCCGGTAAATTCCGAGGAATTCCAGTACCAGAAAAACAACCACAAATCTTCAAACACCGATGGAAATGCCCGAGTAAGGGCTCGGTGTCCTGGGGCAAGCTGAAGGGCCACAACGAGGTCTGCAAAGAGCAGAAATTCCTCAAGTGGCTGAGGGGATTTTGGGTTTTTTCAGGTACCTCTTCTGTCTCCAGAAGCCCCCCAGAGCTGCCCAAATTACCCCCAAAAGTGGAATTTTAAAAATCATCAGAGATTTGACCCTCCTGTGGTGACCTCTCCCCACGCAGGGACAGTCAGTAACCAATCTCATGTTCCTACAGCTTCACAGCACAACTTTATCACCATTTTAAATGGGTTTTTTATTCTTAATTGTTTGGCAGTCACAGGAGCGGAATCTTATCCCGCATTGCTTTTGTTCTTCTTTCTTCCTGCCTTTATTTCATTGCTGTGGCCTGTTGGGAATTTTTCCCCTTTTTTTTTGGATTCTAGATGAAGACAAGGGCAGTGTGTCATCAATCTGTCCCTTCCAACACTTGCATTAAACACTTGCCTGCTCGCAGAGTGGGTGGGAGAAGCAGGATTTTTATGGATAATCTCTATGCCGACAAGCAAACACTGCATTATGGATAACAACAAATAATGATTCACTGGGATGAGCTGGGAAGGGCTGGAAGTGCTGCTGAGCCTCAGACAAGTCCCCATCTCATGGAGTGACCATCAAAACTCTAAATTTAATTGCTTCAGAAGGAGCAAATAAAGCAAAACTCAGAGCCAAGTTGTGTTTTGAGGAGGAGAGGGGAATATTTATCCTCCCTGGAAAAACTCTGATGCCTGGGATCAATAGAATGTGAGCACGGTGTGGACAGATAAGATGAAGTGCAATAAACTCCTTTTGGATTTAAAGCTTTATTGGTCATCAGCAATGTTGCCTTGCTAGAGGACTTCTTACATATTCAGATGAATCTCACTTAATTTTAGAACTTTCTGCCCAGTAAATGGAGAAATTTGGGTGTCTTGGAGGGTGCTTCCCCCCCTCTGGTTTTCTTTAGAATGGGATCAATTATTTGGTAGAACAGTCCATGGCTTTTATCCTTAAGTGGTTGGCAGTCACAGGAGCAGAGTCTTATCCCTCATTGCCTTTGTTCCTCTTTCTTGCTGCTTTTCTTTTATTGCTTTGGCCTGCTGGCAATTTTTCCAGCTTTTGACTCCAGCTGGACAGGATTACAATCCTTGATTTCAAATTTAAATATCTGATCAATACATTCAGATGAAATAAGCCTGGATCTAATTCTAGAAAACGGAAAAGTTTGTTTTGCCTCCACTTTAATTTATTTTCCTTTACTTTATAACAACTTTGTTCATATCTAGCATGAGAAATCCATCATTTCACTCTGGAAAAACAAACTTTCCTCGAGCCAAAACCCTCATCCAGGTTTACATCCTCCAGCACATTTATCAGGCCTGGTGATGATGGTGCTCTCCTGGACGGTCAGAGCAGCTAAATTAGCACAGCAATAAACACAAATAACCCAAATCACCGTCCAAATATTCCTTTTTTGTGGGCGTCAGGAACTCTGTGGACATTCTAAAGCCCTCCACGAGGCGCTCAGGTAGTTTCAGATGGGTGGAAATACATAAAGGGGAAAATATGAAGTTGAATTATTTTTTCTGTGTGTTTTTGGTTTTTTTGGGGGGGTGGTTTTGGGTTTTTGGTTTGGTTTGGTTTTGGGTGGGTTTTTTTGGTGGGTTTTTTTTTTGGTTTTTGTTTTGTTTTGTTTTGTTTTTTGTTTGTTTCGGGTTTTTTGGGGGGGTTTTTTTTGGGTTTTTTTTGGGTTTTTTTTGTTTTTTTGTGGTGAGTTTGTACTTAATAAGGGCGAGGGCCTGATGTTGATTTCCACCCCGTGGGTTTCCAGGAGAGCCACCAGAGCAGACTCCCAAATCACAGCTTTTCAGCGGCAGGACAGCGAGGTGCCAGCGCCAGGGGCAGGGACCGGCCGCCGTTTACTTAAGGAACGAGCCCGCACCATCGACATAGGAAAAGCATCCAGCATCACTTCTCCCAGGAGGGGTGTGATCCAAGGAAAGCAAATACCCAGCCCCAGCAATCTCAGAGGAGCCTTCCCGGGGCACTCAGGGGTCTCCTGGCTGGAAGGGCGGCGGCGATCCGCCATCCGTCACTCCCGAGCCCCCGATCCTATCGCGCTGCCGAGGGGCAGAGCTGGATTCATGTGGTGCCAAGCCCCAGACGTAAACACGGCTCCTGGTGCCAGGCAGGAACATCACAGCCCTCACAGGGGCACGTGGGAGAGAGCAGGGGGTTGTTTGGGAATAAATGGCTCCCTACACCTCTGGAAATCGCTGTTTCCAATCAATATCGGGCCGGTTTTCCAGCAACAGCTTCTGCAGGTCTGTAGCTGACTCAAACCATCAGGAACAAGGGATGTGTTTGGTGATTTCCAAGGATTTCAGGATCCTGGGACCGCTCCCCTAGGTGAGGGAAAACAAATGCTGTTGTAAAGGCAGGGAAAACACGGCCAAGTTGTTCAAAGTCCAAAGGGCTGATGCCCCCACGCTGGGCACAAGGCTCAGCAAAGGGACTTGGAACGGGATAAAAAGGGACAAATTTGTCACAAGAGCAATGACAGCCCCCACCGACAATAGCGTGAGGCATTAATAAAGCCATTTCCTTCAGCCAGGTTTCCTTAAACTTTCTATCCCAGTCAACAGTGGTTTGTAGTTCTAAATCATTTCAGATCTATTTCCAGCACCATGATTAGACTGCAGGGTTTTCAAAGCTCTCCCAGCCTAGGGCTGGAGCTTGGCACAGTGTGGCAGCCACCTCTGGCTCTGCTGTTCCCACCAAATTGTGGGAGAAATTTCTTCTTTCCTCCCTCCCTGATAAAGCCATGCTCAGTTAAATGTCCCTGGGTTTATCCCCCTCTGCCTGTGTGAGTCTGGAATCAAGGAAATTTGGATCACAGAATTAAGCCTGTATTTTATTTAGGTGGGAACTCTCTGCTCCCCTTTAATACCACGGATTTCTTCATCAGCAGGATTTCCCAGCGAGCACATCCCCGTTTATTCACCCTAAGAGAAGTTTACAGCCAGGCTGGTCAGGTTTTTTTCACTCCTAAGCAACACAATTTTTTTTTTTTTTTTCCTGTGTACTGAAATCTCAGCACCAGCTTTGTCAATATTTGGCCTTATCTTAAAGAACTCCAAAGCAGGGTCAAAGGAGAATAATCTCTCCCTCCAGAAAGCAAATACCAATTATTTAACCACTGCTCTGGGCAAGTTTAGGAGAGAAATGGCAAGAAAGTCAGAGCCTGGCTCTCCAGACAGAGCTATGGTGCTTTGAACCCAGGGCTTGTTGGTACAGAACAAATCTAAACTGTCCAGGGACAGGGTTGGATGGGATTTGGGGAGGGAATTGTTCCCTGGGAGGGTGGGGAGGCCCTGGCACAGAGCAGCTCTGGCTGCCCCTGGATTCCTGGAAGTGTCCCAGGCCGGGTTGGATGGGTTTGGAGCAGCCTGGGATAGTGGGAGGGGGAACAAGATGAGCTTTGAGTTCCCTTCCAACCCAAACCAGTCTGGGATCCCATGACTGTGTTCCTTTTATTTTTGACTGCAAGAACAAGTTGTCCCCTCCATATTGAAGGGTCTGAGAGCACAATTCCATCACAATTCCATCACAATTCCATCACAATTCCATCACAATTCCATCAGTCCTTATGCACAACTCTTTGCTGGAAGTACACTGGGACTGAGATGCAGGGTGGGAGGTGAGGTCTTGGTGATTTTAGCACCTCCTAAAGGAGGAGTCAGTTTAGGAAATAGTTTAGGAATTCCTGGGTGTAAAACGCCCCTTGGATGCATTTTGGGTTGGGAATTGAAATGAGGATTCCGACCAGGGAAAGCTGAGAGGTTCTGGAGCAGTGCTGGAGCAGGGGATGACATTCTGCCTGTGGGGTTGAACACTAAATTCCAACCAAATCAATAGGAGTGGATCCAGTGGAGACCAGTGGCTAATTCACACCTCCAAATCCCATGGCAAATCTGAGAAGAGGTCCCTGAAGCAGAAGCCTATAAAGGATTTATAAACTCCTTCGTGTAGTCAGAGCGGCAGAGAATCAGTCTGGGTTCAAGGAGCCCGTGTGTTAATTCCTCACACTTTTACAATCCCCCTTCCCACCCTTTTCACACCAATTGCAACAATAATGTTCATTTGGGGAATATTCCCTGCCTGAGCTTTCTGCTTTAGCGTCGTGTTCCTACAACATGGTCCTGTTTAAATTAGGAATTTCTGATTTCTAATAGGAATTCCTGAGTAGAAAACCCTCAATGACCTGCCAGAAAGGCTCTGCAGGTACTGGGACACTCTGAAACCACCCCAAGTTTCTAGAATTTAACAGAGCAGCTCCTTTAATATCCCCTCTCAGCAGCACTGGAGAGCAGAATTAGCCTTTTGAGAGCGCTTTCACTTAATTAAATAAAATTTACATGTTCGAAGAATAACCTGTGTAGCATCTGGAAAAGTTTCCGTGGATTCATCAGGATTAAAGCGGGAAGGTCTGAGCTCCCCCGGACTGTCCTGGCAGAGCTGAGCTCCAAACCTTGACCATTCCAGAGCTTCAAGTTTTGCACCACTCTGCAAAATGTTTGTTTGATCCATGGCATCTCCTCCTGGTCAGCTCTGAGACCAGAGGGCGAAGGATCAGAAGGGATGAGTCAGGAAATGTTTTGCCTTTCCTATATTCCCCCCAGGGTGGAAATTTTGGAGGAACCCCTGCTCTAAGATAACACCGATTGCAATTTCTTACGTACTCTGTTTCAGCTAAGTGAAGAGAAAATAATGAGCCCAGTGTTTGGCCATGGAGATCTGCCTGGTTTAAAAAAAAAAACCAAAAACCCAACCAAAACACAGCCCAAATATGTAAAAAAGCAGGGAGTGAATCACTGGCAGTGGCAACTCTGTCAGAATTAGGAAATTAAGTTCATTAAAGGTGTGGTAACTTGATTTTCTATGCGAGCACGTAATGATGAGGGTTGGGCAGAAAAAAAACGCTCAGACGCCCAATTTAACACAAACCCACCCAAAGCTGGCAGGGCGGAGCTCTCCAGCTCAGCCCGACCTCCTGGCTCCCTCTTTGGGTTACTTTTGCTCGAAATTGGCCAAATTAGCCCCAAATTAGTCCTCTCCATGTCCCCTCGATTGGGAGCAGTCGGGATCTGGGGGTGCCACTCCCCAAACCCCCAGAGGAGCCCCCACACAATTCCCTGCTCCAGCAGGGAGGGAGATGAATCCCAGGTGGAGCCATGGCCTTGCTCTGCCCTTGTCCCCTCCTGCTGCTGCCCAGGACAGGTCCCAGACTCCTTTTTCCGTGTTTTTCCTCCATTTTTGTTCCCAGATATCCACGTCTGTGGCATCCCTGAGCCTTTTCCATCACCCCTGGGACTGTGGCGGTGGCTTTTCCCCAGCTGGGTTCAGGGTTTGGAGTGCTAATTCCATTAAACCTTTTCATAATCACACAAATGTGCTGGAATCATCCAGCTAAGCATCAGCATTCCCTGTTGTTGTGGATTCTCCTTGGCATATTTATGGATAAATGTGCGGTGGGTGAGAAGTCTCCCCTCTGATCACTGAGGGAAAACCTGGAGGTGAAACCTCCTTTTCTTCCCAGACCGAGACAACCTTCACCACTTCTGGATTCAGACAAAGGCATAAAACCAAAGAAACTCCAGCCTCAACCTCACTTTTAACAACTGAGACTTCCCAGCTGCCTTCCAGATCACTCTCGTTACCTCGCTTCTCCTCAAGATGCTGAAAATAAAATTAAAGAAAATTTGTTTCCCAAACAAATTCCACGATTTTACTCCTTTCTAATTTCCCTGTGGCTGCCGAGCCCAAACAGAGCCCGGGTTGATTTACCGGGGGGAGAAGGAATCACTCTGTTTATATCTATGTGTTTAAAACAAGAATCCTGTCCATGTTCTCTAATCCTCTGTGCAGGGTTGTTTCTATAGCCAAAATTTCTGGTGGCCTATTAGCACTATATAAAACCCTAAAGATTTCCTGTTCCAGCAGGCAGCAGGTTTGACAGAAAAGCTGAACTGGATCCCGCCAGGGAAAAGTCCGTTTGGGAGACACCAAAACGCCACCAAAACTCTCCAAGGTCTTGTCCCTAATCCCCAGCCCGGCGTGGTCCTGCTTTCCTTGTGCTTGGGATTTTGGGGGGTTTAGGGAGCCCTTAGGGGTGTGCAGATGTTTTTGGGGTGGTGCTGCAGCCCTGAGGGATGTTGAGCCAGAGGTGAAGTGAGGCACCTTCACGGCTTCCTTGGTGAGAACAGTGAGCGGGGGGTGAAATTTGGGGTTTGGTTTTGGTGCCTCTCCTTTAGGATTCCCAACCCAGCGCCCAAAATCAGGGATTAATTAACTACTACCAATTAATGTTCATTCCCACTGCCTCAATCAAACTTCGAGCTGTGGCCTCCCAAGGAGGGGAAGAGCTCCAAGGATCTGTGGGGTCCTCACCTCCCTGGGCTGAGGGAGCTCCAGGGGCCCCAGAGGAGCGGGGCAGGTGACTGGGACTAACGTGGGTTTTTTGACACTGCACATTTCACATCTGCTGTGTTTTCATTTCGCCTCCTGGAAGCCGCGAGGGTGAACATTATTAAAAATTAAAAAAGAGGGAAAAAAAGGAAAAAAAAAAAAAAAAAAGGGCAAAAAGAAAACAGTGCAAAGCAACAAGGGAGGTTTCTGTCCAAAAAAAAGTCCGAAACTGGCTCCAATTGGACCTGGGTACGGAAATGCTGGAACTTGTACCCTCCAGTGGCAAAATAAAACAGGCTACCATTATTAGAAATTCTCTACAGCTAAAGATGTAACATCATAGCTAAATTCAGTCAGAGACAGGTCGAGCAACAAAAACCAGGAGCCAAGGCAGTCTAGTCTGGTCTGAAACCTGATTCAGGCACCAGATTATGAATAGATTTAACTGGTTTGCCAAATGAAAATGTAGATTTTGGCAGTGTTTGGGCTCCTTTTATTTTTTTATGTTTTTGGTGTGCTATATGTGGAGTCCTATTGCGCGCTGTGGGGATATGAGAAAAGAGCCTTTTTATATTATATAACTGCTGGAGGCTCGTGTGAGCGTGTGTGGAGCAGAAAAAACACCCTTAACCCCGCGAGTGCCGGAGAGGAGCTCAGCCTCAGGGCCCCTCAGGAGGGACCACACTCAGCACCAGGAGCTCTGGTGGCTTCCACAGCCCTGGAAGTGTCCAAGGCCAGGCTGGAGCAGCCTGGTCCAGTGGAAGGTGTCCCTGACCATGGCTGGGGGGTGGATGAGATGATCCTGGAGGTCCCTTCCAACCCAAACCAGTTTGGGGTTTTGTGTTCACAGCCAAACCGGTTCCACCTTTCCGTACAAACCCGTCCTGAGGAGATCCAGCTCTCCCTGCAGGGATGGCTCAGGTCTGGAATTGTCCGCCCACCCTTTGTGGGGAAACAACTCACACCCAGGGCCTCCTCCTTCCTTGATTCCTCAAAGAATCACAGAATGTCCTCAGCTGGAAGGGATGCACAGGGATCCCTAAAGGCCAGCTCCTGGATTAATCCTGCTTTGATTAATTAAAGTGAAAAAACACATCCATCTCCCTATTTGCCATGGTAGTCCCCTGCAGAATCATCTGAAACACCTCTGAGAGAGACAGGTGGGTATTTCAAAGTGAAGAAAACACTTCCAAAATGCCCAGAGGCTGCAGCCCCCACGAGTACAGCACGAAAAACCAGCAGGAGATCTCCGGAGGTGCCTTTTGGTGACAGATCCCAGCTCTCCAGGATCTGTCTTCGCTCTGATTCCCAGCAGGCATGTGGGCTAGGAAGGAATAAAAAAGGTGGAAGTTCCAAGAGGAGAACACCATGGAGCAGGGGATGGTCAGGGGAGGAGGGGGCAGATCCCTGCTCTGTGCCTGCTCGTGGCTCTGCTCCTCGCCCCAGGAGTCCCTCCTGCCCCGCAGAGCCACCCCCTGCCCCACAGCACCCCGGGCACCCCCGGGACCACACCATGGAATATCCCGACTGGAAAGGGACGCACAAGGATCATCCAGGCCAACCCCTGGCCCTGCACCCCAAACCGGGGGGGCCAGAAGAGCACCCCAAACTCCCACCCTGTGCCTGAGAGCATTGCCCAAACACTGGCTGTGGCCTCTTGCCTGCAGAGCCCATTCCTATTCAGCTCCCCCAGCCCAAGGGCTGCTCTGCTGGAGGCCGGCAGCAGGAACCCCTCTCCACAAAACCATCCTCAGGCCACACCAAACCCCAAGGAGACACTTCCCACCTCAACACCTCTTTGTGGACTCTCAGTGTTCTCTCATTTATTGTTATGTAAATAAAGCCCCTCAAAAAGGGGCAGAGCCCCCCCTGTGTGCCAGCAGCAGCCAGGTGTGCAGAGGGGACAGAGCAGCACAAAGAGCAGGGACAGCTCAGGGCAGCACGTTTCACACTGGGCCGGAGCATCACCGAGGAGAATCCACACTGCTGCTCGGGGATGTTCATTAATCATCCAGCTAATTTGTTTTCACACAGGAGCGCTGACAGCAAACGAATGTTATTGTAGCAGCGGCGCTGCATAATCCCGACTATTATGGGTTTAGCAAACGACTGCTCTGTGTTCGCTGCTGCTCCTTTCTCCCATCCAACTGCAATTGTAAATTGTAAATATATCTATTTTCATTCCCGTCTGCTGAAAGGAGCGGCCCCGGCAGCTGTGGCCGGGGGGGATGAAAGGATTGCTGCTGTCTGCTTCTTCCTCCTCCCCCTGGTCCTTATCTCAGGAACACGAGTTGAAATCTGGCCCAGAATTTAGTGAGTGTTCGGAGAGTTTTTACGAGGCGGTGCTTTCGCAGGCCGCTGTTGAGAGGATGTATATTTATATCCGTGTACACACGTGGGTTATTGTGGTTGTTTCTCCAGTAAATCTCTCTCCTGTTTGTACACAATGGGCACAGGCAGCACTCGCACGGGAGAGGAGAATAATCCAGTGGTTAAGGTTGACTTGGGATTTGAGAGACCCGGGTTTAATTCTCCCCTCTGCCGCAGCCTGCATTTTAATGCACATTAAATATGTTTATGTCTATGTGTGCCATGGGAAGGGCACAGAGGACGTTGTCTGAGTTGTCCTTCAAAAGCAGAGCTGAGCCCTCACTAGTCCTGGTTTTTGGGGGGAATCCGTGTTCAGCAAAGGGTTTTGAGGAGCTCTGGTCCTCGTGGAACAGGGGCAGACCTGGACACATCCTTCAGGCCAAGAAAACCCCACCCAGCCCTTCCTTTCTGCCATGTTGGCTGAACCAAATCTTGGGGTCGCGGAATGGGTTGGGAAGGGGCATTAAATCTCACCTCATTCCACTCATTGCCACGGGCAGGGACACCTCCCACTATCCCAGGCTGCTCCAAGCCCCTCCAGCCTGGCCTGGGACACTTCCAGGGATGGAGCAGCCATAACTCCCTCCCACATCCCACAGGGCTGGGCAGCCCAAAGGGGAAGGGTGACCCATACAGTGACCAACCCTTTCAGAGGACCCCAAGTAAAACCAAGGAATTATTTTCCTCCCTCCGCTCTCCTCCTGGATCCTTCACAGAGCCAAAACCCACGACACTCCCTGTCAAACTGCTTTGCCATCATAGCAAAGTGGAGGTCAGGGAGCAAAACTGGGCCAAAATTCAACCCCACGTGATTTTAAAGCATTTCAAGGCTTAAGTCTCGGAATGATTTTGAAACAGATGGGCACCTGGTGTTTCCCAACATGGCAACTCCCTGCGCTGCCTTACTTGCAGCAATGCACTCATAAAAATCCAGGGAGCCAATAAAGAGAGGAGAGGAGAGGTTTCAGGTGTTTACTGGCTGTAAAATTATTAATGCCAGCTTCAAACATGCGATTGTGGTGTTATTGCTGATCGTACAGCATTAAAAAAATCATAACAATAAAATATTTAAAAAAAAAAAAATGGAAAACCATTTGTTGCACAAGTTTCAGGGTGGTGCAGGTGGCCTTTAGATTTTAAACATTTGGCTTGCTACAAATTTACAACAGAGTCCTGCAGAAGGGTTTGGGGGGGATTATTTCAACCCCCCGCCAAACACAAGAAAATAAAAAGAGCAAACCCCTAAATCCAGCTTAAGGAGGAGACCCAGAAGAGACCAGACCATAAATACCTTGACACCCGGCTCTACCTGGGCAAGGAATCCTCCCTGCCCTCACCTGTTTGCCCCCCGTTCTCTGTGGTCTCTCCCCCAGCAGGAAGGCTCTGCCTGCCCTGATTTGCTCACTCCTGCTGTTTTCAGAAGAGATCCTGCTCTGCCCCACGGGGACCCATTTTTCTGTCCTCACTCTGGGATCCCCCTTCGTCAACCCAAATGTGTGTCAGGAACCCAAAACACGTCTCTGCTTCTTCCTTCCCCTCTTTCTGCCGGCCAAAAATGTGTCCGTGTGCTTTATGCATGAGGAGAGGTGACTACTGATGCTCACAAATGTGTGGTCATTTTTTTTTATTATTATTATTTTTTTTTTTTTAATTTTGATTTCTTTCAACAATNTGTCAGAAAAGCAGCCCCTGGAATCACTGATGCCTTGTGAAATTACAGTCTAATGTAACCAGCCGGGGTATAAAGTAACCAATTTCTTTATTTTTTAAGAAAATTGTTCTCCTGGAGGTTGAAACACAAAACCAAGACATGGATGAAGTTATTTTTGTCCCAAGTCAGGGGAAATTAATGAAATAGCACCTCCCATTCTGTTGACATTGGCCAAGGTTGCCGAAGTCAGTCCTCAGTAATATTGGGGTTCCCGTTATGGGGAATGCTGTAATAACAGGAGGGATTGGGAATTTTATACTGGTGGGAATGTCCATGTCAGAGCCAACAAGAGGAGTTAAGCTCGTGCTTAACTTGAAGCAAATAATCAGTTGGAGTCGATAGTTACAGGGCTGTGATAAAATATCTCCTTACACGCTGGATCAAATGTAATAAGGGAAAAACTGTGTCCTGAAATCCTGATTGAGACATCAGAATCCATCAGCAAACATTGCCTGAAAAAAAAAGAATTCCTCAGTAGATATCCAGGAGTGCTTATTCCTATTTAAAATGCTGGGGTTTCACTAATTGCCTTGATTGTTTTTAATAATCATGACGTGTTTTTAGGAGCTGCTCTTCCCTTTCAGTCCCTGAGTGAAAATGTTGCTCAGTAAATCCCAATAATTTATCTTGTGCTTTCAACTCCTCCACACGAGAGCCACGGGTTCTATCAAACTTGGCATTGCCACCTCCAAAGGGATGAATTTGGGAGGGAAACGGCCCAGGGAGGCCAAAAATCCACAGGGAAATAAGGAACCCCTAGGTGAGAACACCACATATTGTTCTTGGCCAAAGCAGCCGTTATTCAGCATCTATTTTTGATAACAATCTCTGAAAATCCAGATTTTTTTTTTTTTTTTTTTTTTTGCACAGATATATTGGTTTACTGCAGTTCTCCGTGGAGTCTGGCATTCTGCACTGCCAGCTCTGCACTGCAGCAAAAACTCCATCCCAAATAATTTGTCCAGTCAACAATAATCGCTCCGCATATTAATAAAAGTGGCTTGAAAAGTTCAATCTGGGAGCTGAAATTTGTTTTAACTCTGTGTGGTTTTGGAAGCTGGAACCTGACATTCAATCTCGTTTCTGCTACAAAATGTCTTTGACTGTGTAAGTGTGTAATTATATGCCTCGATATAATTAATTGGAGGACATTATTCTCTTCTCACAGAGAGAAGGGGGATTATGTGGAGTTTCATTTGGCTCCCAGAGACACACTTTCCTCAGAGTATTTCCAGTGTCTTTTTTTTTTTTTTTTAAATTTAATCTCTGTTTATAGAAAACATACCTAATGAAGAGCCAGGCATCCAAGGAGGAGGAGGGATAATTCCAGCCCAGTTTCCACACGTGGAATAAACCCATCCATCACAGCAGGGTGACTCCTCAGGGATGCGAGGGTGGGGATGGGTGAGGAAGGAGCTGGAATCAACCCAGGCTCTCCCCCCATCCCAGTATTCCCAGGGCCAGAGGGCTGGCAGGGATCCCGTGGGGGTGATGCAGCAATCCCCCTCTGGGCTCAGTTTTCCCTCTATCTCTGGATCCTGTGTGCAAGGGCAGCAGTGGTACCAACCACGGATGCTGGAGCTGAGCCTCATCCTGCTCCCCAAACCCCCAAAGCCTGGCAGGATCCCCCTGACAAGGAAAAGCTGCACTCAGATTTGGGACAGAGAAAGAAAATCCAGAAGGACATTGCAGTGTTGTGTGGCTCCTTCTCCTCCCCATATGAGACCCCGTAAACATTTCCCTTCTCATCCTCCCCATACGAGACCCCACAAACATTTCCCTTCTCATCCTCCCCGCACCGACCGGAGCGAATTGTCAGCGGGGTGTGAAACCCAAAACCTGCTCCATGAGGATCCTGTTAGGAGCAGACCTTTGCCCAGGAGCCCTCCCTTCCCCATCCCATCCCATCCCGGGGTGCTCTCTCTCCCCTCCCAGCCCTTGTACAGCGTCCAAGCTTCCCTGATGGAAACAACCCCATGGCTTCTTTTCCACTGCGGCTCCGTGCCGGATTTCAGGCTCTCATTTGCCTTTTCCTGACGTGTCGCCCATCACGTTCTGATTATGGAGAGTTTTCTTTTGAAGAGTTACCTGAGGTGAAGCCTAATTGGGCTGGGGGAGGATGCCAGGGCTCGGGAATGCTGCCAGCACTGCCGGGGGCTCCCGCACGGACAGAGATCTTTCCCGGCCTGATCTCAGATCCAGGCTGTAAGGGGACACCAGAGATAAAGCCTGGAGAGAGCTGGGAGCAGCAACGGAGCCACTTCAATGCAGGGAGACTGGTCAGCCTTTAGTAGGATGTTAAATATTTAATGTTTAATGCGTATCAAATGTCAGAGTGCAACAAAGGAGAGGTTTCACAGCTCCTCACTCCAGCCCTGGAAGAGTTTCCAGGCTCCGTCTGGATTTGGGAATCCAGTAGTGGCTATCAACACCATCCCTTAATGCTTCAGTAAAAATATTCTGTTTATTCTGCATTATTCTGGCGTTGCAGGCTGGGTTCTGCCACCCCAAATTGCCCCAGGCGTGTCCGAGGGGCCGTGGGGCTGATCTCAATTTGCTTTGCTGCCTTCAGGGACTTCAGTGGCACTGCTGGCACGGCTGGGAAGGGCTGGGAAGGGCTTGGAGCTGTAGATTATCCTGCCATGTCCGTGTATTTCACAATAATTGACTGAAAACAGCAGGACTGAGCCGGGCTTGGTGTCACCACATCAATTCACGTTTGTTTTCCCTTCAGTTCCCACCTGCTTTCATCTGTTTCTGGCTGGGCTGGTAATGATTAAAATGTCAGGTTCCAAGTCTTGGCTCTTCCCAGTAGATCCAATTAAATGGTGGCGGAGAAATCTCTTTATTTTCCTTCTTGTCTACCTCTAACGGGTGTTTATCTATTAACAGAAACACAGGGGAGGGACAGGGCTCCAATGCCAGCACAATTCCCTCTCTGGACATCAAGAACTCATCTTAGACAGAGTTACCAATGGTAAAACCAGTAAAATGTGTCTGCCTTGGCACCTCAGAGCACAAACAGCAGCTGAACATCCCCATCCAGTGACTTTCAGGAGATGTTTTAAATAGAACCATTTTATCAGGACGACAAGGAGTTGGTGGGGGGAAAAAAAAATAAAATTGAGATGAAGACATTGAAAAGGAGCTGAAAAGGAAAAGAGAAATAAAACATGGAAACAAGTTTGATTTTCTCTCTCTCTCGCGACTTCTTTTCACTTCCAGCAAGCCCTTGGAGAACATCTTGATGTGGTCTGTGGGATTGTTCCCTCAGAGATGATTAAAAACAAACTCCCTCAGCCATCAGGGTTTTTGATAGGAATGGTGTTTTTCCATCTGATTTGATCAGCCCAAACGATGACTGAACCGGGGAGCAGCGCCAGGGCCACCAGCCCTCTCCCCAGCAGCATTTCCCTCCGCAGAGGTGGCAAAGGCCCCTCCAACAAACTCCCAGTTTCCATTTCTCGGTGCACTCACACAAAAAAAACCTAAAGAAACCAAACCCTTTCTTTACCATCCCTCCACAATCAGATGGTTTAGAGATTAAGAGAAAAGGAGAAAAGGGGGAGAGGAGGGGGAAAAAAATCGCATGGGAGGGAAATGGGAGAAAACAAAGCCACGTTTTCTATCTCATCCTACTTTATTATTTTTTTTTGGTCGAATTGGGTTTTTCTTTCTTGCTTTTTCCAGCCCCGTGTTGTGACTTTGACAAATGATGATGCAGGGAGAAGATTTACGCAGGGTCTTGGAGCATTAGCACATTATCACGAGCAAAACAGAGCCCTCGGCCCTGCTCTTCGGGGAGCCATTGGAAACTTTTCGGGAAGTGATCTATGGGCCCAAGGCCATCCCAGGGAATCTGTGCTGCTGCCCCTGGATGGGCTCTGGGATGGTGCCCAGGGAGAAGACACCGAGCAGGGGATGAGGAATGGCTCCTGAAAACCCCTCCTGGAAAGGAAAGAGGAACCCTCTGCTCTCGGGGGAGCTGAGTGTTGAATGATTTAATGGCTACCTTTAGGAAGTGCCTTTTGCTTTATTGCTGCCCTTCTTTCTTTTTTTTTTTTTCTGTTTTCCTTTTTTTCCCTTTTTTTCTTTTTTCTATTTTTTTTTATTTAAGGGAGAGAAAAGGCTCTTCCCTGGTTTTCACCTCTCCACCCCAACTCAGTGCCCTGCAAGGCCACGGCTTGAACTCATCCTCCTTAAGATGTTGACAGATTGATCAGGACATTCTGAACTGATCAGTTGTTGAAAAATAAATAGTGAAAAAATTAAATTTAAATTAAACTTTTTTTTTAAATGCCCTAAATTCAATATATTCATGTTTGCTACAATTTCTGAGTTCACTACAGAGCATTTCCAGCGCTGCCAACTCCATCCTGGATCCCTTTTCCTCAAGAGCAGGGCTGCAGCTCCCAGGATTAAACTGGTCAGATTTTCCACAGAGGTGTCAGAAATCTCATGGAAAACTGGTGGGATTCTCTGAGCTACTGGAGGCATCGGCCCAATGCTCTTTATCCTCCTTCTCTGCCAAAACTCCTTTAAAATCCTTCCCATTCCCTGCCCAGGGAACTGTGAAAAACTCAATTTGCACTGGCTTGAGTTGCTGAGGATTCATTGTCCTCCTAGAACCAAGTTTTGGATTTTTAGTACTTCCCTAGGACTAAAATTGTCTTAAGTTTGTGGAGTGAATATCAGCATTCCAGCCACATCCCATTTTATTCTCCAATCTGCTTTGGCAGCCAAGAAAATCACACAGAATTTAGAAGCTTGTCTTTGAATTCTGGTTTGTCTCTTGCTGAAACCTCAAGGCCTTGTTTCATTTTCCAGAATTTTTTCGATCTGAAATTCCAAGGAAGAATTAAGTTTTCGGAACGATTTAGCTTCAAACAACCAAAGCAGAGGCAATTTGAAATTTCAGAAGAATTTTAGATTTTTTTCTTTTTTTCAGAATTTTGTGTATTTCTTCTAGAGCTACATAAGCTTTAGAAGGCACGATAGTCTCTCAGAAATTATTGAGAAACTTTGGGCTACCAATGAGAGAAATGCACATAAAAATTTTTTTACAGGCATGAGAAAACTGTAGAAATTGTATTTTTGGCCCCTAAAAATTCAATTGATTACATTGGTCTCATTGGAAACTCCATTTTTTTGGGCTAAAAAATAAAAATATTGATCATATAGGTGCCCTAATTGAAGAATTAAGTCACTAATGTCTTACCTACAGAGGTCTGAATATTCTGTAAGTCTTGGAATGCCACCATTTATTTGGAGATGTAAGTAAATAAGTAAAAAAATCCAACAAAAAATGGAATTAGCAGAAAATAATTCAAGTTTCAAGGGGTAAACCTAACACAAGAGGGTTCTTTATCACTCAGAAATCTGCTGCACATCCATGTTTGGACCAGAAACGCCCCTGAAAGACGAAAAAAAAAAACCTCAACCGCCCTCATTTCATACACAAACCAACCAAATTAAACACATTTTATAAACAATGAGCGGGGAGAGCGGAGATTTCAGGGGGCTCCCGTGGAAGATTTGAAGGTGCCCAGAGATAAAGAAAACATTTTGGAGGCAATGACTTGGATCTTTTCAGCACCATTTCCAGCGTGGCGTGGCAGGATGATGGATGAGCCCGCAGCAGCCTCGTGACAAATTAGGGAATTCTGACAGATGTTGGATGCTCGGAGAGTTGGTTTTTTTTTTTCACTTGAAAAGGGAGCCCTGCTTTTCAGGTGCTCCCGAGTCCTCCGTGGAGTCTGGGAATTCAGTTATCAGATCTCTGGAAAGATCATCAATGCATCCAGCAATCCTTGTTTTCCAGATTTTATTAGCGATGCAAGCGAAACGCAGGAGGGATGGCAGGACAAAAATCGGGGATTAAAAGCTGGATGGTTAAAAAGCTGGATGTTTAAAAAGCTGAATGTTTAAAAAGCTGGATGTTAGAGATGATGGGATGGCAACAGCAGCGTGGTCCCGCTTCTCCAGGCATCTTCTTTCAGGAGATGGAGCCTTTTATTTTATATTATACTTTTTGTTTTATATTTATACCTTTTTAATTTATTTTTGCCAGCTGTTCACTCCTGACATTTTACAGCGTGGGGGATTTGTCTGGTGGTGCCGTTCTCCGAGCGATTGTTATATCTCTGATTTATCAGACACAAGGCCAACAGAAAACAGAGATTTTGTTAGATTAAACCCCCGGCATAGTACAAACCTAATCCCCAGGAACCGCTAATAATCCCAATTCCACCAATTTCCCTGGTCTGGGAGCAGCCTCAGGGAATTTTTTTCCAAGGCTGAGCCCCTCCTTGGTATTGAGATAACCTTTGCTGGTGGGTTCACGGCTTTGCACAAACCCACGTGGCAGAATGGGCTCCAATATTTTATCGTGGATAGGATGGGGGGGAGGAAAAAAAGAGGGAAGAAAAGGGCATTTTCCCCAAATAATGCTGCTCAGTGTTGCCTCCAGCCCCGCTGGCGGATCCCGGCCCGTGCCGCTGCCCTCTCCCTGCTGGACAAAAACACGGCAGTGTTTGGAGAGAGCCCCGCTGTAATTGTGGGCAGCTCTACGGACCGGGGGGAAGAAAATAATGTGGTTTGTCATCAATCTCCCGGCGTGGCACACAAGGGCTGACTTGTTGAAATTTTGTAGGCTTGTATTTACAGAGAAAACAGAGGCCTGGTGCTGTGCAGGGCCCTATCAGGCCCCAGGTCTGGAAGAATCATATCAGAGCAAGGAGGGAAGGCTTGAATCATAACCTTGTAGGATAATCTAATCCACGAGGGAAGGAAAATTGCTCTGCTCCTGTGAGCAAGATCAAACCCCCGACAATTTAATTATTGGGGGGTTATTTGTGGGTAGAGACACAGGCTGGTTTGAGGCAAGGAGCTGGCAAATGGAAATCGCTCACGTTGCCGTTTTACACAGCTACAGGCAATGGGGAAAAGGAAGGATGGATGTTCCAGCCTTGGAAAAATGCAGGTGATGTGATGAGGCAAACCCTCAAAAGGGTTGATGCCACGATGATTTTTTGCCTTTTCTTCTTATATACCTCATATATATTCATAGGGTGTATGTATACACCTTAACATGCACACTTACAATCCTTTATATATTCATTTAATTCTTTTTATCTTCATTTAAGTCAAATATCTTAACATAACTCTAATATTCTATTAAGCCAGACAACCAAACATCCTGAAAGCCTCACAATGAAAAGCCAAAAAACCTTATACTATCTTAAAAAAACCAAAGCCTCCTCTGAAGTATATCTTATAAACTGAAATTAAATCCATCTAAAAAAATTAAAAATCCTTTAAGATAAAGAGATGTCACACTATTCATTTCCACCTCTCATTAAAACATCTGTCTCAAATATGCTAATTGGCAAAGCCTATAAAATTATATACACAACCCACCTGTAAAGATACATTTCAACATATTCCACCTCAATAACTTGTTACACCATAAAAATCCTCACTAAATACCGAAATAAAAACCCTTTGTCCCTTAACCGCGTCTAACTCTTTAATTTTAAGACCAAGGAGAAGGCACCAGGGTAACACAGGCCTGAGCTGAGCCACCAGGGAGAGAACCTGGGATTATCGTTGTCATCCTACTGGGAGTAGGATTCAAATTCCCTAATAAAGCATAAAGCTCGTGATATTCTTCACTTCTGGTGAATGTGTGAGTTTTCCAGAGGAGGAGAGCAAAGGAATTGGAGAAAAGAGGGAGAGAGGCAGAAATCTGGGATAAGTCACACTAAATATCCTTCCCAAGCAGCCAGCATGACACAGTCATTTATAAAAAGCACATTTTGCTTTGGTTATCTTGTACACAGCTTTCACCAGGGTGCTGCCCTTTCTTTTCACTTGCCTGCAAAAATTACCTGATGAAATGATGGATGGGGTTTTTTTTTAATTCAGTGTATGAAATGAAACAGGAGGGCCAGGCTGGGAGATTTGGGAGGGTTGTACTGCCCGAAACCATTCATTTGTGAACACCATTGATGGCCCCCTTCCTTCTCCTCCTCCCTCACTACTTTTTCTTGGTTCAGGGTTATTTTTCAGACTGCTGTGATGATGTGGAAGCCCTTACATGAAGACAGAAGATCCTGCAGCATCCAGAGCCCTGCTCCAGGTGTTTGAGACAGAGTTGTCACATCCCCCTGTGCTGAGAGCCGCCAAAAGCACAAACACAGGACAGGGCTTCATTTTTGCCCTGTAAAAATCAGGATCTGTTCACAATCCATGGAAAAGCAGCTCAAGAGGAAGAGCCGTGCCTGGAGCAGGGTGTGCTCTTATCACCCTTCACCAAAACGTGGAGCATTCCCAGCTTTTCCCAGCCTGAGCTGCACCTACCCCTCCAAAACAAGACTATCCCAGCCTGGCTTTTCCTGGGACGAGCTCTCTTTGCAGTCCATGCTGGGTATTTTCTTTTTAATCCTGTTATTCTGCAGAATTAGAAACACCAGGAAAGGCAAAACCCTCCCCGTGCAGCCTCATCCTGCAACCTGACCATTTTTCTCTTTCACCCAAATAATTCTGGAGGAGATTTCAAAATAAAGCTGACTCTACCTCTTATTAATATTGCCAAATGAGTCACCCCCATGCATGGCCCTAATACATAAAAGGAGCATTTTCTTTTGCTTCCACAAAAATATCCAGAGGGCAGTGGCAGGGAGAGTAAATTGAGAAGACCAAAGTTAAACAAAACCAGTCTCGTACACTTTCTGCAACTTCATTGTCTGTTTGCCTCGTGCAGGAGGGGGAAAGAAAAAACCCTGTAGGTTTGCACTGAACACGTTCTAGAGTTAAAGAAATTACCCTGAAGCCCCAGTGGCTGTTTTAAATCACTCCCAACCTCCACACAGATTGAATTTGCACTTTCTGCCTCGTCCAGCCCTCAGGAGGCAGCTGCTGGGGACTTGCTTGCAGTGTCACCCCCAAATCATCTGAAATTTGCCCAGTTTTTAGGTCCGAATCCAGGCCAGATTTGTGGGGTTTTCTTAGTGAAATGGATCAGTTCATTGATGGATCTGAGTTGGCTGGAGCCCACAAAATTCCAGAGCAAGCGGAGTGACCATTCAGGGTGGACAGAGGTGCTCCCCAAGGCTGAACCTCCCTGCCACACAACCCCTGCAACTGTGGCTCTGTTACACCAGTGGCAAAGCTCCCCCAGAGCCCCAAGAGTTTGGAAATGAAGGGAATAAAAAAAAAGACATTTCTTTTATGATTTATTGACCAAATATTGGAGTTTTCAATATCGCATCTCACTGCAGCTCCAGCCATTTCAACCAAGAAATAAAATATCAAAATTATCAACACGGGTCATTGCTTGGACACAGAAATGCTTCAAAATTCAGGATTTTATTTTCTTTCTAAAGAGTCCTGATTCATCTCAGGGGAAAACAAAATTAAAAAGCATTTTTAAAGCATATCTGGAATTATTTTTGTCATCCTGCAGTGAACAAGATTCAAATTAGGAGAGCATAAAGTTCACTGTATTCTTCACTTTTAGTGCACGTGTGAGTTTTCCAGAAGGGAAGGGAGAAAAAAGGGAGAGAGGCAGAACACTGGACTAAGTCACACTAGATATCTGTCTGAAACAACCAGAACGACAAAAAAATAGTTTATAAAAAATATTTAATGGCGTCATCAAATATTCACTACATAAAGCAGTTTTTAGAGGACTGTGAAAGACTGGAGATCTCCACTGTTAATTCCAGCCCTGTTCAATTCACCAATTTTCCTACTGGCATCATCCTGAAGAGCGTTTGAATATAAAATGAGGATTTTCCTGCCCGTTCATCCACCTCAGGATGAAAATACGAGGCACAAGACAAGGAGTTTAATGAGTTTGCCCCACAGACAGAGCAATTGCTGCTCTCCAGGCTCTTAAAACGAACCTCGGGGATTTTGTAATGAATTGATTCCCATTTTCAGTCCCTCAGAAGGTTTCTCCACTGCTCCATTCAAAGCCCATCAGAAAGAATGGAAATTTTTCATTTCCGACGTGGGATTTGGAATTAGACCCCAAGTAGCCATGAAAAGAAGGAAGCTCTATAAAATGAAGCATAAATATGCCCAGAAATCATTTTTAAACTGTTCAAAATCTCACAGAGAATAAGATGATTTTTTTTTTTTCCTTCCTACAGGATTTTGAAATCCTTTCATGGATTCACAGGCAGGAATGTGATTTCCCATCAGATGTCAGAGCTGGCTGGAAATGCCTGTAAAAAAAAAATTAAAATCTCATTTCTCTTCTTTTCAGTGACACAGAATTCCCACCATTCCTGAGGGAAGACAATCATTCCGCACGGATTCACTCTGGCCAGAAACCCACCCCAAAAGTGATGCTGTTTGTCTTTTCAAAAACTGCTAAAAACACATGAAAATTAACAATTCTCAGTGCCTCTCCAGAAGTTCCTGATTCAGATTTTAGAAGTTTTGCAGTTTTTTAGAAGTTTTAAGGGAATTTTGCAGCCCTTTGTTCCAAATGCAGGAGGCAACGTGGCACGGGCTCAATTATTTTCCACTTGATTTCAGATTTTTGCACCCAAAAAAAACCAAAAAAAAAAACAAACCACCCTCTCTCTGTTCTTCACATAAATACCTTTATAATTATCTGTAAACACAAGTCCTGCTATGTCTGTGCATCCACATTCTCCTTTTTGAACACTTTTCAGCTCGGAGAAACTCGGCCTCTCCTGGTTAATTCCAGCACCAGGGGCTTTGGGGATGGATTTCAGCATCAATCCCCCAAAGCCTTGTTCCCTCACCCAAGTCAACGATTGCATTATTATTTCTTCTTCTGTCTTTGAGGGGCTGATGAGATCATTTATTGTTTTTAAGGGTTAATAGAGCCTGTCAGGGTCTTTTTGCCTCGCTGCTGCTGCTGCAGGATCAGTAACAGCTCCCAGCTCCATGATGCTAAATCAGACCACACTTTCCTGAAGAAAAGAAAAAAGGGGGGGGGGAAAAAAGCAAATTTAGCATGGAGAGAGGAGAAGCAGTTCAGTCTGGTTTAAAGGAAGGGAGGGAGGGAGCCAGGGGGGAACAGGGACTAACTTTGGAGAGAAAATAACAAACTTTAAGTCCTGAGGTCTTTCCTCTATATTGAAAAGGCAGTTTGGAAAGGAAATTAGTAAAAACAAACAGAAGGTGCCAAGGTTTCTTTATCATACCTGGAGTAGGATATGCTGAATTCCACAAGGCCCGGAGCTGGCGCCTGGTGCTGCCTCGGAAAAAATGGTACCCACGGCTCCATAAAATGATCTATTGGGACTTCAAAGCCGTGGCAGCCCCGTGTGGCACAGGATGTGCTCAATTAATTATGTGATTTTTAAATGACAGGGGTTGGGGAAAGTAAAAATAATATAAAAAGGGCAGGGAAAGAAAAAAAAAAAAAAAAAAAAAAAGAAAAAAAATGGTGAAAAAAAAAAAAAAAAAGAGAAAGAACATGGTGAAGAAGAAAAAAAAAAGGGGGTTTTTAAAGAAAATAATATTAAGGGAAAAATGGGAGAAGTAAACTGAAAGGCCTTGTTGTCTGTCTGCCAAACAGCAGCAGCAGATAAGGGCCGGGGTTGCCGTGGAAACTCAGGCCCGTAGGAGACAGAATCCAATTTCAGAAACCACAAAATCAACATAAACGTGTGCAAAAATAAAAAGGTTTGTTTGGCAAGTAATGAGGAGAAGGCTCCCAATGTATAAAGCAGATGAACCGGGGTGACCCCGGCCAGCTCTGAGCCATAATAATGACGATGTCCCACGTAGCTGTGGCACCTCTGCGAGGAGCAGGGACACGACCGATTCTTACCACCCAATTGCCACCCTTTGTGCTGGGATGGCCAGCCCCCCACCTCCCTCTCCCTTTGCCCCTCTGCACTAAGAAAAAAAAAGAGTGAAGAAGGAGGAACACTCATTAAAGCACTGGGAGTAATCTCATTTTAAACCTCAGAGCTGATGCTTTTAATTCGCTTTTCCCCTGCGTATTGCCCGCTAACAGCGCACAAAATCGTTATGTATGAAAATAATTCCTCCCTTCTTGCCCTCAGCGTGGCCAGGGAAAAGCAGACCTTAAACCATTTTCAAGTCAGGGAGACTTGGCAGTTACAACTTTTGCAGCTTTACTGGGAAAAAAAAAAAAAATGTTATCGTGACTATCACAATAGAATATTTACATCCCTGAAAGGACACCAGAATCTTCCAGAACTGATATTTGTTGCTGTTTGAAGAGCACAGTTCCACAACCACGAGGGTTCTGAGCTGCTCTAATGAGAAAAGGGCTGGAGATAGAGGGGGAGCCTGTGGGATTAATTTTTTCACAGCTTGTGTGTCCCGGGTATTTTTGTTTTCTGAGTGCTTTCGTAAGCACAGCACACCTTGTCCTCCTGCAGCCCTTCATTTGGGGGTTCAGCTCATGCTTTACCCCCAGACTGATGGGTTTTCTGCGATTTCCATACAATCACAGAATGGTTTGGGTTGGAAGGGACCTCAAGGCTCATCTTAAAGCCATGGGCAGGGACACCTTCCTCCATCCCAGAGTGCTCCAACCTGGCCTTGGACACTTCCAGGGATCCAGGGGCACCTGTGCCAAGGTCTCACCACCTTCACAGGGAATAATTCCTTCCCAAAATCCCATCTAGCCATGCCCTAACAATTCCTGGGTAGCACAGCTGAGATCTTGAGCACTGCAGGCACCTGAGAATTCTCTAACCCCGTCCAAGGTTGCCTTTGTCAGGGGAAAAAACTCCACGATGGAGCACAGAGCAAAGAGATTGAGGAAAACCGGACAGAGAAGTACCAGAACAACCCTCATTGTTACAAATAATTTGCATTTTCAGCCAAACTCGGAGCACATTTTTAGTGGTTTGAGGGAAAAGCGTCCCTGTGTCATCACTCCAGCTGAAGGAGGGGCAGGGACAGCCTGGGGTGGCCGTGTGGGGACAACCCAGCACAATGTGGGGCCGCAGCTGGGCTTGGCAGGGATTTTTCCCCTTCCCACCCCCAAGATTCGCTCTGTCAGCACAGCCCAGGGGTGGTTTCCCATCCCCAGGCCAGATTTGTCACCTGGCCTCTAATGTCCCCAGAAAAGGCAGCAGTGGCAGCTTCCCACGGCCAGAGCAAACCCCAGGAGGGTTTGTTTGTCCTTGTCACACGGGTGCTGCAGGGCTCCCAGGCAGCTCTTCCTCCTCCAGGAATTCCGTGTGTGTCTGTGTGACCCCGGGATCCGTGGGAGGGGATAAATGGACTGATGCCTGAAGTTTTCTCTT
>VXBN01009090.1:0-13190 GCA_013397395.1 Sinosuthora webbiana
GTTTTGTTTTTATTTTCAGTTTCCTTTAATCCTCTGTTAGTCTTGTATCCCGATAACCTCCTTTGGAAGGGGGATCAGGGCAGGTCAAGAGGTGAGGCTGACCTGGGAAGGGGAAGCGATCTTTCAGCGATCCGACAAATCCAAACCTCTGCCGCTGAGAAATTCAGTGCGAACCCTCCGCAGGGAAGGTTTTTTTTTTCTTTTCTTTTTTTTTTTTTCTTTTTTCCCCTATTTTTTTTTTTCCCCTTTTCTGCTTATTTTTGCCAGATGGCAGGCACAGATTTCAGCTGGAGCCGTGACGGTTTTTTTTGCCTTCTCTTGGCATCTCTCTCTCCCCTCCCCTCGCGAACGCACGGCCCCGGCAGCTCTCGCTGTGGTAGAAAGAGCTTTGCGAGTGTTTATTTTCTTTCCAAAGAGAACGATTGCCCGTGTTTTTATTTGAAAAGTCAAATCCCCCAACCCCCCCACCATTGGAATATTTATAAGCCAAGGCCCCGTGCGTGGAGGCGAAATGCCGTGAACTTTGCACCAACCGCAGCCTCGGCCGCGCTTGGGAGGGACCCAAGTGGAAAATAACCATCGGGAAAAAACATCTCGGGAGCACCAGAGTCACCTCGGGGTTTGCACAAGCCCGGCCTGTGCTTAAATAAATCCCCCCCCCCGGCCTTTGGGAGAGCTGAGCAAGCCCTGCTGGAGCTGATCCCGGGGTCTGAGATCCGTCACCTCCCGCAGGTGGGATTGCTGAGGAGCGGGGATGGGTGACGTGCAGAGCGGGCAGGAGAGCCGGAGAGGGGCTGGGGACAAGGCCTGGAGGGACAGGACACAGGGAATGGCTTCCCACTGGGAAAGGGGACACTGGGCTGGGATCTTGGGCAGCAGTTCCTGCCTGGGCTGCAATTCCCAAAGAATCCCTGGCAGTGTCCAAGGCCAGGTTGGATGGATTTGGAAAAACCTGGCATAGGGGAAAGTAGCCCTCAACATGGATGGGGTGGGAATGGGATGGGATTTCAAACCCTTCCCACACAAGTATTCCAGGGTTCTGGAGGCCCTCTGCTCTGGAAGAGCTGGGAATGTCCACGCTGGAGAAGGGAAAAATCCAGGGAATGCTCAGAGTCCCCAAAGGGGCTCCAGGAGAGCTGGAGAGGGGCTGGGGACAAGGCCTGGAGGGACAGGACACAGGGAATGGCTTCCCACTGGGAAAGGGGACATTGGGCTGGGATCTTGGGCAGCAATTCCTGCCTGGGAGGGTGGGGAGGGGCTGGGCTGGAATTCCCACATTTGCTGAGGCCACCCCTGGATCCCTGGGAATGTCCAAGGCCAGGTTGGACTTTGGGGCTTGGATCCACCTGGGATGGTGGAAGGTGTCCCTGCCATGGCAGGGGTTGAACTGGATCATCTTTCAGGTCTCTTCCCTCCCAAACCATTCTGGGATTTCGTGGTTTTCTCCAGAAAATAACGTGGATTCTTGACCCGTGCCATCTCCCAGTTTGGATTTTGGGCCAACCAGCACCAAAACAAATCCCAGGAGACTTTCAGACCTCCCTTCTGGTTCAGCAGCCCAAGGCCTCCCACCCTGGGGCACGGGGAGACATTCTGATCAGGATCCTCTTTAAGGTCCCTTCCCACCCAACCCCTTCCAGGGCTCTGTGACAGAATGACAACAAAACTGCTCTGGTGGCACTTCATCCTCCCCCTCCTCTTCCTGCTCCAATCGCTCCCAGGAGCTCCCATTTTGCTTTCCGACGTCGGACCCGCCGTTGGGGTGTCGAGGGGGGGCTTTGTGGTCACCTCTGGTGACCTTTGGGCTCCTTCCTGCCTCTGTCCTGGTGCTTTGTGCGTCTGACCGTGACCTCCTGTGTTGTCCTCTGTAGGGGCGGGCAGACGTCCACTCCACCATGCCGGTGAGTACCGGGCGCTGCGTCCCTCGCCTTGGCTCCGCTCCCCTCCCACCTCCAGGCTCGGGGAGGGGGGAGCTGAACCAGAAAAAGGTCCTTTGTGCCAGCCAGGAGGAAAGGAAAAGGCGGGTTGAAAGTCGGAAATCGATGGGGTGAATAATTCTGGGATAAATCAGAGACCCAAGGAAAGGGTTTCTTGTCACAATGGCGTAAAATTGTTGATTTTAGAGCGTTTGGAATGGCTCCTCTTACCGCCCTGGAATTCCTGAATCTGCAGGGAATTAGGGGGAGTGCCTGGTATTGGGAAAACCCGGGTGAGATCCTCGCGCTCTGCACCCAAGAGAAAAGACGTTTGTAAAATCCTTACTCCTCGTTCAGAATCCCTGTGGGGATTCCAGCTGGAAATTCCTCCTGGTTTGAGGGGCTGGACCACTGAGCCTTCCCTCAGACCAGGGTGGAAGTGTCCAAAGCCAGGCTGGACACTGGGGCTTGGAGCAACCTGGGATGGTGGGAGTGCCATGGCAGGGAGTAGAACTGGATCACCTTTCGGGTCCCTTCCACCCCAAACCATCCTGGGAATTCCAGGGGTTTTCCTCCATGAAAAATAACATGGATCCAATCTCCCGGTTTGGAATTGGCAGGTCAGCACCAAAACTAAAGTCCAGGAGACTTCCAGACCTTCCTTCTGGTTCAGCAACCCCCACCCTGTGATTGTTTTCATCTCTGCTTGTTCCGTGTGCGGGAGGAAAAACCCGCGGCGTTTCCCGGGACGGGCGGCAAACAAAGTGCCCTGCAGCCACCTTGTTTCCTCTATTCCCACAAACCCAGGGAGCAAAACCCTTCCTGGGAATTCTGTGGGGTTGTCACATCCAGAGCCTGGACCCTGCTTCTGCTTCCTGGCTCTTTATTCCCTGCTCTTCATGGGAATCCCGAGCGATATTCCCAATATTCCCTGCTCCAGTGGGATGTTTGTACCCCTTTCCCTGGAAACTGAGCCTGGCTATGCCTGGACTATTTTCAGGGAGTTTCTAAGTCAACGCTGAGGCCTCAAAGGCTCCTGCTTCCCAGCCTTTATTCCCTGCTCTTCATGGGAATCCTGAGTGATATTCCCGATATTCCCTGCTCCGGTGGGATGTTTGTACCCCTTTCCCTGGAAACTGAGCCTGGCTAAGCCCGGACTACTTGCAGGCAGTTTCTAAGTCAACACCGAGGCCTCAAAGGCTCCTGCTTCCCAGCCTTTATTCCCTGCTCTTCATGGGAATCCCAAGTGATATTCCCAATATTCCCTGCTCCGGTGGGACGCTTGTGCCCCTTTTCCCTGGAAACTGAGCCTGGCTATGCCTGGACTATTTTCAGGGAGTTTCTGAGTCAACGCTGAGGCCTCAAAAGCTTCTGCTTCCCAGCTCTTTATTCCCTGCTCTTCACGGGAATCCCGAGCAATATTCCTGATACTCCCTACTCCGGTGGGACGCTTGTGCCCCTTTTCCCTGGAAACTGAGCCTGGCTATGCCTGGACTATTTTCAGGGAGTTTCTAAGTCAACGCTGAGGCCTCAAAGGCTTCTGCTTCCCAGCTCTTTATTCCCTGCTCTTCATGGGAATCCCGAGCGATATTCCCAATATTCCCTGCTCCGGTGGGACGCTTGTGCCCCTTCCCCTGGAAACTGAGCCTGGCTAAGCCTGGACTACTTGCAGGCAGTTTCTAAGTCAGCGCCGAGGCCTCAAATCAACGCCAGCTCCTGGAGAGCCTCGTTAAAGCAA
Organism: Sinosuthora webbiana; assembly: GCA_013397395.1. Lineage (NCBI taxonomy): Eukaryota > Metazoa > Chordata > Aves > Passeriformes > Sylviidae > Sinosuthora > Sinosuthora webbiana. The sequence continues at coordinate 3,655 of VXBN01009090.1, forward strand.
TCCCAGGCCGGCTCCCATCAAAGCAGCCGGGATGCTCCAGGCGTTCCCTGCAGCCAGGAGTTTTCCAGGAGCGGTGTTGGATGTCAGGCGTCCTCCTCCGTGGTGTCCTCAGGGCTGAGAGATGCAAAAAAAAAAAAAAAAAAAAAAAAAAACCCCTTTTTCCCCCCCCTCTGGCTTTTCCAGGCTCGGAGCTGTTTAGAAGCCAGATGTATTTATTCCTTTAATTGGATCCAGTGCCTAGACAGCTCTGGAGTCAGCTTCCTACGGAGAGCGGGGCATTACTTTCATTAAGGTAAATCAGTGGAAAATAATACCTGGAGCTCCCCTGGAAAGGGTCAGGGATGGAGTAATCCCTTTATATGGAGGGGCTTCGCCGGCCCGCTCTCCGCCAGGCTTGTTCCTAACGGCAGCAAATCCCAAGTTTTCCTTTCATCCCTCCTGGTTTTCTGTTCTCTGCCTGCTTGGGATTAATTGCCGGGAATAAATCACGGAAGAGGTGGAAGAATAAAAAAATGGGGATTGCTCGAAGCAGCAGGACAAAAGGAGGGGATTTCAGCAGAGTTTAATTTGTCCGGTGGGGAGTCGTCGTGGCTGATCCTGTATGTTTAAAAGGTAAAAAAAAAAAGCGGGATGCAGACATGGACAGGGCGTGAGCAGCATCCAGAATCTTCCCTGCCTGGGCCTTTCCACTCCAGAAGTTTTCCAAGGCTTTTTAGGGGATTGCTTGGCCTGAACGAACGTTCAGCAAAATTCCCGTAAAACCAGGATGCCTTGAAGGGGAGAGGATGGACTGGTGGCTGGAGCAGCCCATTCCTGGTTTCCCAGGTGCCTCCAGAATCCCAAATATTTGTCAGGATGGAGGGGATCAAAACAGGAGCTGGTGGTGCCTTGAGTGTCTAAATCCCATGGATTTTGTAGTGCTGGCTGGGGCAGGCTGACCCCTAATTAACCCAGGAGCTCTGTAAAGTAAACTCGAGCCTGGCTAAGCCAGGTTATCTGGAATTCCAAGGTTTCCTCATCTGCTTTCAGCAGCTGGAAAATTAATGGAAGCTAAAATGCCCAATCCCATAAATCCTTTAAACCAGGGCGTGCTTCCATAGGTGTAGTTCTCTCTGTGGAGTCACCTTGGCATGGTTGGCTTGGAATTTTGTTTTCCAAACTGGAATTGAGGGAGATGTTGGATGATTTCTCCTGCCTGCACCTCCATCCGTGAGGGAATGTGTGGCACAGGGGATTTGGCAGCCGAAATTCTTCCGAATTGGAATTTGGAAGAACTTTTGGAAGCCGAACCTTCCAAAAAGCCTACCAGGAGACGAAGTTTGGGTTGGGATTCTTTCACCCTTTCGGGAGATTTAGGAGAAATCGTAGGATTTGCAATTTCCCTGCTTTCCTCCTGTTCCATCCACTGCTCCTCCAAGGCTCTGAAGTTGGGAATGTGGAAAGGGACATCCATGAATCCTACCAGGAGACAAAGTCTGGGTTACGATTCTTTTACCCATTTGGGAGATTTAGGGGAAATCGTAGGATTTGCAATTTCCCTGCTTTCCTCCTGTTCCATCCGCTGCTCCTCCAAGGCTCTTAAGTTGGGAATGTGGAAAGGGACATCCCTGAACAGCTTCCAGAGCTCTCCACACCTTCCTTAACCCATCCACGGGAGCTGCCCTGGAGGAGCCCAAACCCTTTGGGGGGTCCCTGTGCTTAGGCAAGACTTGGGTTGAGGGTGCAGGGAAAAGTTGGGTGCTCGGGATCGTGGCTTGGAGCCACCAGCCATGGCTGATGCCACCAGTGTGGGTGAAGATGTTTTTGTGACCATCATGGGGTCCCTTTCCACAAATGTTTTCCCCTGGATCTCACAGCCTCGGGTAGATGGAATGGCAGGAGTGGAAAAAACGTCCCAAAGTGCAGATCCCTGTGGAATTCTCCTAGAAATCTCATGGAAATCTCATGATCCTCTGGAGGTTTTTTGTTGGGTTTCATGAAGGGCAAGAAATGGGGAGAACCTGATGGGTTTGTTAAAAACCGATCACGAATTCCCACAGCTTTCACCATCTCCCTGTTTTATCCATCTTTTCCCTGGTTTTATCCATCTTCTCCCTGGTTTTATTCATCTTCTCCCTGGTTTTGTCCATCTTCTCTTTGGTTTTATCCATCTTCTGCCTGGTTTTGTCCATCTTCTTCCTGGTTTTATTCATCTTCTCCCTGGTTTTGTCCATCTTCTCCCTGGTTTTATCCACCTTCTCCCTGGTTTTGTCCATCTTCTCCCTGGCTTTGTTCATCTTCTCTCTGGTTTTGTCCATCTTTTCCCTGTTTTATCCATCTTTTCCCTGGTTTTGTCCATCTTCTCTTTGGTTTTATCCATCTTCTGCCTGGTTTTGTCCATCTTCTTCCTGGTTTTATTCATCTTCNTTCTTCCTGGTTTTATTCATCTTCTCCCTGGTTTTGTCCATCTTCTCCCTGGTTTTATCCACCTTCTCCCTGGTTTTGTCCATCTTCTTCCTGGTTTTATCCATCTTCTCCCTGTTTTTTGGCTCCAACACCTCAATTTTGAAATGGAAATTCAAGACATGACTAATTTTTTTTTTTTTGGGAAAAGACAAGACGAGCCGACGGTTCGGACGCCGCTTCTCTTGGTCACTCGGGTCTGCTTGGAAAAAAACCTCTTGGGGCTGAGCCCTGCTGGCTCCTGGAGCAGCAACGGAGCGGGTTGGGATTTTTTTCCTTGGAGCTCATCCCTTTTTTTTTTCCAGTCTGTTCGACATCTGGGCCCGCAGTGGGGCAGTGGTTGCGTCTCCTCCAGGCAGGGATCTGCGTAAATGGGGGAATCTGGAGCCATCCCTGTGTGTGCAGAGGGCTGAGGAACCCCCAGGGTCGCCGTCCCAGAGGGAGGACGAGCGCTCCAAACTTCTGGATCTTTCAGGTTTCTTTTTCTCCTCCGACATCCAATTATAATTACGAAATTATTTCGGGAAGATGGAGCCGAGTTTCCCTTCCCTTCGAGTTTCCCTGCTGCCGTAATTGGCAGCTTTGCCCCGATAAATCAGCAGAAACCAACGTGGTTCTTGCTCTTCATAAGCGAGGGGGGAAAAAAAATGAAAAAAAAAAAAGAGAAAAAAAAAAAAGAATCTGCATTTAATCAGCTTTTTGTTTCCAAAATGGCAGCTGCTTTGTATTTAATGGAAAATCAAGCTCTTCCCAATGGAAAGAATGTTATTCCCAAAGCGAATACAAAAGAAAATAAAAGCCACAAAAGAGGAGGATGAAATATGTCCATATTTTTTTTTTTTTTTTAATTTTTTTTTTGGGTCTCGTTCGTTCCAGTTTGGAGCCGCGCGCTCCGATCGCGGCCGGGCCACGGCTCTGCTTTCCATCAAGGAAACTGGAAAATCTCGGATCCTGGGCACGGGGACCGGGAGAGAGCCTTGGGAGACACGGATAGGACCAAAAAAAAATGAAGGCAACTTCACGTTCCTCGTGTATGTTTTGCCTTCAAGCTGGAAGAGGGGAGATTTACGTGGAATACTGGGAAGGAATTCTTCCCCGTGAAGGTGGTGAGGCCGCCCTGGAATGGAATTCCCAGATTTGCTGGGGCTGCCCCTGGATCCCTGGCAGTGCCCAAGGCCAGGTTGGACACTGGGGCTTGGAGCAGCCTGGGACAGTGGAATGGACACCTATCCCTGCCCATGGAAAAGGTGGGAATGGAATGGGATTTAAACTCCCTTCCAACCCAAACCATTCTGGGATTCTGGGATTTTGATGCCGGTCTCAACTTCCAGCCTGGTGGGACAGTCGGGATCAGCTGGTTCCGTGGTTATTGAGTGTCTGCAGTCAAACCCAGTGGCAAACCAGGATAAAGGTTGATTGATTTATTATAATTCCTAGAGCAATTCCTAGAGTAATTCCTAGAAAATTCCCTGGAGTTTCTCAGTCTGTGATGTTGTCCCACTCCAAACCTGGACGGGCAGGAATCTTTCCCACCTGTGACTGGAGATCCTGCAGCATGGCAGGAGCCTGGAGAGCAGCTCTGGCTCATTTTGGGCGATCCAGGCTCTGCACCCAACAATTCCCGATGTTCTCGACTCCCAAAAAACATTTAATTAAAAACATCCTGCCCTGCCTTTGGATGTCGAACGAGGAAAAAAAGATCACGAAATCTTCTGTTTTCCTTGGATTTTTGCATGTGTGCATATCCAGATTTCCCCCAGGAGCTTCCAGAGGAGAGCTCTGCCCACTCTGGGCTCTTCAAGGCTTCAGAGGAGCTGCCCCTGCTCAGCTTTGGCAGCTGCATCCCGAGGTCCTTCCCTTCCCTGCCCCTCCTTCTATTGATTTGTTTTCATATTTAACAAAAATTATGAAGCTGGAGTCACTCTTTGGCTCTGACAGAGGGACAAATTGTGTGTTCCCGCTCCCGCTCGTGTCCCAGAGCCTCTGGGATCCTGAATCCCACGATTTTCCGTGGTTCCAAACTCCTTGAGTCGTGCTTTCGCTGTCGGGTGTTTTTGCTTCTCAGGCTTCTCATGATTCCAAGACCTCTTGACTCCTTCGGAGGAAAAAACTTTCGGTGGAGCCGGCCGCTCCACGAATTATTAAAGACCCCAAAAAAGGCCCAAACCGGCTAAAACAGGCATTAAATAATTTTAATAAAAGCTCCTTTCAGCCCTGTCTGCGGGAGCTGGTTGTGTGACCATCACCCCCAGTGTGATTTTCCCTCTTCCTTGAGCTTCCCCCAGCTCCAGCCAAAACAATTCCAGCTGTTGACCTTGGGCATCTTGGACACAGCCGAGGTTTTCCTCCTCTTTTATTGGAATGTCAGGGATTTGTATGGGGCTGCAGCAGTGCCTGGTTTATTTTTGGTGTGCTGAGGATAATTGCTGGACTTGCTTTTCTCTTTTCTTCCCCCTTTTCCTTTTTTTTTTTTTTTCGGTTTGTCTGGTTGTCCCTGAGCTTCTGGTGGGAGTTCAGCTCTGCCATGCGTTGGTCCTGTTGCCGGATCCCTTTTTCCCAAAGTATCATCGAGGTGGGAAATATTTGCCTCTGGCAGGGGGACGCCCCGTGGAGTTTTTTTTCCACACCTCTGGAATGCAGCTGCTGAAACGGGCTCAGCTTCCCCGGGAATGTGGGAGAGATCCCGGGTCAGGCAGGGGATGGGGTCGTCCAGGTTGGTTGGGTTGGTTGGAGCAACTCCACTTTTGGCTCTTTGGAGTTTTCCAGTTGAGTTGGTCTTTGAAGGAGACAAATTCCGCTTGGAATTGGGTTGGTTGGTGCTGCTCTCCGTAGGTTTTTCCGTGGCGAACCTGAGATCTTCCACAGTAGGAACATTGCCTCCTGAACTGAGGTAGGGATGGTCCAAGTCAAGGCCAAAAATCCCGGTTTTACTCAGGAAAAGCTCCAGCAGCGAAACTTTCCGGAAATCTGGCGATTTGCTGATGGCACCGAGGGTTCTTCTGTGGGTGACCCCAAGCCCGCCTTGTCCAGCCCAAGGTTCATCCCTCCCAGAGCATCCGTCCTCCTCCCAAACCAACAATTCCGGTTCGTGGGGTCGCTTCTGGAATGGCAGATCCCGGGCAGAAGAGGCCCTCCCCATTCCTGGGAAGTCAGGGCATGGATGCCTGTCCCAGCTCTGTGATGGTTTTGGCTTCTTTTCTTCTGTGCTGAGGTCAGGATGAAAGATCCAGGAAACATAGAGTCGAGTTCGGACTTGGAATATTTATTATTTCTCATCTATTTACAGACTCACCAGCCGTGAGCTCTAATTAGCAAGTTAAAGAAAGGAGGTAAAATGGAGCACCTCAAACTCTTTCCAAGGTTATTTAAGCGCTAATTACCCACTAACGAGGTGACACCTCTATTATTTATGTTTCTGACCCAGTAATGACCACCCAAGGCCCACAATGGGGAACCTTTTTCACCCAGTTACAGAAAACCACCCAAACCCACGAAGAAGAAGGAAGAAGAAGGTGAAGAAGAAGGACAAAGACAACACCCAAAATCCTCCACCTTGACTCACATGTTTTACTGTGCAATAAAATCCCAAATTCAAAGTTTCTAGGGCTCCAACAGCTGGGAGTGGCGGGGTGGATGTTGGGGCTGTTGGAAGGGACGCTGCTGTCGTGGTGGCAGTGACACTGGCCATTCCACGTGTCCTGGTGTGGATGGAATCCGAAATGCCGTCCCAAAGAAATGTGTGTGCACACATCGGATCTCTTCCCTTGAGTCTGGGCATCAGGAGCTCCAAGGCTCAGGGGAACCCATGGATCCAAGGCTGAGGAGCATCCCGTTGGTCCAAGGTTTGGAATATCCCATGGATCCAAGACTGAGGAACATCCTGTTGGCCCAAGGCTGAGAAGTATCTCATTGGTCCAAGGATCATCTCACTGGTCCAAAGTTGAGGAGCATCCCATTGGTCCAAGGCTCAGAATATCCTATGGATCCAAGGCTGAGGAGTATTCCGTGGATCCAAGGTTTAGGATTGTTCCATGGATCCAAGACTGAGGAACATCCTGTTGGCCCAAGGCTGAGAAGTATCTCATTGGTCCAAGGATCATCTCACTGGTCCACAGTTGAGGAGCATCCCGTTGGTCCAAGGTTTGGAATATCCCATGGATCCAAGGCTGAGGAGTATCCCATGGATCCAAGACTGAGGAACATCCTGTTTGTCCAAGGCTAAGGAGCATCCCATTGGTCCAAGGCTGAGAAGCATCCCATTGGACCAAGGCTAAGGATCATCTCACTGGTCCAAAGTTTGAGGAGCATCCCATTGGTCCAAGGCTCAGAATATTCCCTGGATCCAATACTGAGGAACATCCTGTTAGCCCAAGGCTGAGGAGTATTCCATGGATCCAAGGCTGAGGAGCATCCTATTGCTCCAAGGTTGAGGAACATCCCATGGATCCACAGCTGAGGAACATTCCCTCCTCCAGCAGCCATTCCCATGTGCCCAGGAGCCCTGACCCTCAAGCCAACCTTGGGGAAGGTTTCCCCCCTTCTTCCCTTCCTTGGCAAATCCCAAACCCACATGAACGTCACCTCCCACCTTGGCTCCAGCCCCTTTTCCCATAAATCCACACAGCAGCTCCAGTGTCCAGCTCCTGGGATGACCCCACGGATCCAGGGATCCAATCCGGGTCTGCCTGTGGCTGACTCAGCGTCCATTAGTGTCACACGTCAGCCACCCTTCGTGTCCCACAGGTGTCACATCAACGCAGAGTGACACCTGGCCCACACCTGGAAACCAGGGATTGTTCTGCTCCTTACAGTCCATTAAAAAAACAAAAATTAGGGACAAAAAGGGGATTTGTTCTTAATGAGTCTGCTGCAAAGCTGAGTTAATTAATTAATGAAGAGTTTTCTCGGTGCCTGCTGGGTTTATTTGGGGATGCAGCTGTAGAGGTTGGCGTGGCCACGGTGGTGGCTGGTGCCAGCTGAGCTCCAGCCTGGAGGGGACATCTTTGGAGGCCACCGAGCTCGGGGTGACCTTGGCAACCAACCAGGTGCATCAGCTGGGCTTGGGGTGTCCTTGCTTGGGCCTCTCCCTCGTTCCTTTGGACCTCTCTGTCCTGGAGACCCATTTCTCTGCAGGATCTCGAGTGCAGGTTTACAGATTTCAGGTTGTCTTCTTTTGTTGTTTTTTTTGGTGTGGGTTTTGTTTGGTTTCATGCGGTTTTCTAAACTAAAACAAAGCTGAAAACACCCAAAACAAACCAGAAAAAAAAAAAAATTCCAGCCAAAAACCTCCCCGAAAACCCGCTTGGTCCAGTTGAAAACGGACTTCTGGGCAATTAATGGAGGGTTTATATTTTTAAGTAAACCTCTCTAAAATATTTTTAAAATCTACAAGTACTCGTCGTTCGTTTGTTTTGACGCTTTGGGAAGCGTTCGTGTTTTTGGGCGATGGTTTGGGGTTTTTCTGCCACCTTCAGCGAGTGCAGAACTGTTGTTTTTTTTTTTTTTTTTAAAAAAAAAGGCAAATCAGGACAGCACAGGCAAGGCAGAAAAAATTTCCAGAGCTGATTTACTGAATTTCCCCCCAGTTCAGGGGGATTTGGGGCAGCCAGGGGATCCAGAAGCTTCTCCAGGAGCAGGAGGCGAGCCCTGGGAGGTCTGGAGTCTTCCATCCGTGGCCACAGAGAGAGGATCCACTGGGATTATCCCGGGGTTTGTGCTACCAAACAATTGCTCATTATTTCCCCATCACGTTTCCATCCTCTGCAAAAACATTCCCCCAGCGCTGCCTGATGGATTGGGAAAGTCAGGAAATCCAGTGTTGAAATTACGGGGGGACGACTCGCGTTGTTTATAGAAAATCGTACATTTAATACCAAAGAATTCCCGTTTTTTTTTTTTTTTTTGGGCCCTGCGTTTCTGCTGCCCGAACTCCCCTGGATTTGCACATCTAAATATCCTTAATCGCATCAATCCCGATGCTCGTTGCGGGTGGAGAAGGAATTCTGCTGGTAGCAAAAAAAACAAAACCAACAAAAAACCAGAATTGGAAACTCTGAGAGTGCTAGGAGCCTGTCAGGCTTTGTTTTCCGTGGAAATGCTGCATTAATTCCTCAGAGAGTCACTGGGAAGGTTTTCTGTGCAACAGCAGGAGTTGGGTTTGGATTTTAGGGAACACATCCCACCTGGTTTGGGCCAGCAGGTGAAGGGAAGCTGTGGCTGCCCCTGGATCCCTGGGAATGCCCAAGGCCAGGTTGGACATTGGGATGGTGGAAGGTGTCCCTGTCCATGGCAGGGAGTGCAATGGGATGAGATTTCGGGTCCCTTCCATCCCAAACCATTCCATGATTCTGTGAAATGCCACCACGATGTTGACTTAGATGGAATGACCTGGCTGGGGGAAGGAGGGAGGAGAAATGACTGGGGAAAAAAAATCTCCAAAGTAGGGAAATTAAAGAGATTTCCCTTCCCAATGTATTTTGGTCGTTGCTGTTAAAGAACATTTGCAAATCTGAGAAAATTTTCCTGGTAGTGGGGGATGATTAAGGGAACGACCAAAATGAATAAAATACGGAGTGATGGGAAAATGTGATGATTTGGTTTGTGCCTTGGATCAGGCACCAACAGGCCAAGGGAAGCTGTGGCTGCCCCTGCATCCCTGGAAGTGCCCAAGGAGCAGCTGGACAAGGCTTGGAGCACTCTGGGACAGTGGGAGGTGGGCCTGGCTGATCTTTGGGGTCCAACCCCAGCCCATTCCACGATCCCAGGAGTGTTCCTGCAGGGCCTGGCAGCGCGTTCCTGCCTGCACGTGAAGATTAATGGGTATTTATTTGAACAGCCATTCCCCTTTCGGTAGCTCTTAATGAGTCCTTTGATAGCCGGTTCCTTAATTAACAAGGCAGCCTCTTGGCGTTTCCTCTCCCTAATTGGGAACAGATTGGCCGTTCCTAAACAAACGCTGCCGGCGGCGGGGCCGGCTCCTTCCCCACAGGCCCTGCCCCTGGTGTGGGGTAGGGATGGAAGGAGAGGATTTTGTGGCTGATCTCCTCAAGTAGGATAGATTTGGTGTGGGGCAACCCATGGAGATTGGGTTTTGG
>VXBN01009093.1:8873-32813 GCA_013397395.1 Sinosuthora webbiana
GACGGTGGCCGGTGCTCCTTGGGCAGCATTTGGCGGCACGGCGGGGGCTCGGCCCTGCGCTGCCGTGGATCCCCGAGGACGGAGCCGTGAGCTTGGCGTGCGTGGCGCTCTCTGCGCTCCCGGGAGAGCGTCCGACCGTCCTGTGTCCCGGAGCCCGTCCGCATCCCTCCCCTCCCCCTGCCGCAGTGTGGTTGGCTGCCGAGCGCCGGGTGCCTGCGCCGCCGCTCGCTCCCGGGGCAGCGCCGCGCACGGGGCCGCGCAGCGCCGCGGCCGCCGCTCCTCCGCCGCCTCCGGGAGCACCGGCGCTGGACAAGCCGCTGCAGGCAGCCAGGTACCGCTCCTCCGCGCCGTGGGGCGGGGGACATTCCCGTCCGGTGACTGAGACGGGCAGGGTGCCCAGCCGTCCTGGAACAAAGGACCGCTTTGATGCGCAGTTTCGGGCAGAGCCGATGAAAACTTTTTCCCCTTGTGAAGCTTTCACTCAGCCAGGTGGGCGCAGAATTTCTCTGTGGTGGTTCTGAGGGGTGAAGGGGTTTCTCTGGCTTGTTCGTTTCAAGGATACGCAGCGGGCGTGCCTCCCGCTGCCAGACAAAGCCGGAGAAACGATGACGGAGGCAGGTCATACAGCAGTAGCTCTCAAAGAGCCTTGTTTCGCCCCAGACCGTCTTTTCATTAATTAACCGCTTCCTAAGCCTTTCCGAAGTGGAGGTGCACCCTAGCAAAGGTGGTGGGCTGGGGGAATCGCGGGTAAGCCTCTCTGAAGGAGAGGATGCGCTGGGAGGAGGTGTCTGAAGAGGAGCTGGGGGATGGTGTTGCGGTAGAATGCTCTGGCCAGGCAGCCGGGAGAAATCTGCACAATGGTGGGAGGCAGCAGCACATTACCGGGAACAGCAGGCTTCCCTGCGTCTTGCATAGCTGGCATCTGGCACTCTGCTGCAGTTCCGTGCTCGGCTCTCCTCTAGTGCCCTTGGTCTCCTCGCCGCCGTGCCGCCTTGGAGATGTGCAGAGCACCCACCCCTGCCTGTGCCTGTGGGGAAAGAGGGTAGCGTTCAGCGCACATCAGGTCAAAGATCTGGCCAGCTCAGACAGGGTAAATAAACATGGCTGTGCTTTGCTGCAATTGGCAGAAGGAGCAGGAAGCATGTGTTCTCTCATCTGCTGTTTTGGAGGAATGTCCAGGTTGAAACAACAGCATTAACCCCAAATACCAAAATGGCTCTTGGGGCACAAAGGACACGTGGCAAGATTCTGACCTTGGCAGACTTGCTGGATAAATGCTTAATTTGCTGGGAAAGAGCCATGTAGCTCCTCAAAGAGCTCTAGCCAGCCAGGGGAGCCAGGGACGGAACAGATCTGCTTGTTCTGCAGGTAGAGGTTTGTCCCTGTGACTTTGCCTGCCTTGCTGTGGTTTACAAAACCTGTTTGCTTCTGGAAATAGTAGCGCAGCCTGCAGTCAGCTGGTCTCTGCGGGTGCCCCATCGGGGGTGGAGGGAGTGTGGGCACACCAGAGCCCCTCGGGGCACACAGAGCGGCTCCAGAGCTCCTGCTGCTCCCATCTGCATCCTGCTTATCTCCCGTGCTGCTCAGGCACATCCAGTGCATGGCCCTCACATTAGACAGATGCCTGCAAAGGCACTGGCTCCTGGGAATTACTCTGCCTGCTTTAATACTGCTTCATGCTGTCAGGGCAAGGTAATGGCTCTCGCTCTGTTTTTTATAGTGCGAGACTCCCAATCAGATTCTGAAGCTGGGAAGAGATGCTTGCCCTGGCTCCGTTCCAGCTGCTTAGCTCTTGTCTCCACTAGCCTGGAAATGTGTTTTAATGGTGTTTCGCTGTAGTCCCAGGCGCAGCAGATGCAGAATGGATTTGGTGAGCTGCTGCAGACATGAACAAGTTTAAAAACAAGGTCTTATCAGCTGATCTGGAGGTGCCAGCATAAGCTTGCTGGTGGGAGTGGTGATGACTGCTGTTCTCATTCCAATGGCCTGCTGGAAGGGGCAGGTTTTCCCGGCCAGCTGGAGTTGTAAACAATATACATAACAACAGTGTACAGCCAGAGCAAAATGGTTTTCTAATGGCAAAAATCAGTGCTATTTTTTTTTTGTTTGGTTGGTTGCTTTTGCTGTTGTTGTTTGTTTTGTTGGGATTTTGTTTTTTGGGGTTTTTTTTTAAGCCCTTGTTGATTCCAATATCTGTATTCTTTGGTAGTAACAAATTGAGTGAGACCTTTCTGGTCCTGAAAGGAATGAATGATCTGATACAAAGCCAACCAGACTACCTGCTCTGTCTTCCTCAGAGTATGTATCCATACTGGAATTGGATGGTGCTTTGATAAGACAGGAATTGCTTGCTCTGGTCAGTCAGAACAAACAGCAGCACCTTTTGTCTTGTCCATTTCCAGCCGTGGTCTGGAAGGTGGGAGGGATATGGGAAGCTCTGTAGTGGTGTGAGCATGAGTCACTGTGGCCAAGTCCTTGTAAAGCCACCTTATCACCACCCTGTCCTGGGCTTCAGGAAGGTTATGTGACGTTGTGTGTTTTATTAGAGATTGTGGGTGGTAGGGAGCTGAAGCTCCTGGGGCAGGGAGGAGTGTTAGGAGGCTCCCTTCATGCTCTTTCCCTTCAGCTCCAGTCTCCTTGAGGGAGAGCTCTTGTGCTTGAGCTGCAAATCTGGTTCCTTAGTCCTTGTCCCCGGGCCTATTGCAGCCTGCTGGTGAGCACAGACATTCCCAACACAAGCCTTCCAGTATCTAGAAAAAGCCCCTGACTCTCAGGGTTGGGGAAACTGGTTGGGTGAAGTCTTCCTGGGCTTCAAAGCCACGTGAGGAGGTGTCTGGATGCCAAGGAGAGTCCTGGTTTTGGGGCACAGGAGAATGTGGGTGGGACAGCTTCTTACCTTCACTGCGTGCTGTGTTGTTGCCGGTGCATTGCTTTGGGAATCCAAAAATCCCTGCGGGACCTTGCAGGAAGGAAGCAGGCACTGCATTCCCTTTCTCTGGGCCTTGGAGGAGTTTCTAGTGCTGTAGTGCCTTGCTCCTTTGTCCTGAGGAGGTGTTCACTAAAGGCAAACACATTGAGTTTATCTGAGGAATTCAGATGTATTTTTTTCTTACCTTTTTTTTCTCCCACAAAAGGATGGCTAAGTCGTGGTACAGGGGTCTGAAGAGTTTGTGGGGTCTCCTTTTTGGGAGATGGTCCTTTAGCTAGACACAGGTACCTGATCATATACCTGCTTTGGGTGAGGGAATGGAGCAAAGACCTCTAAGCATTCATTCCAAGTAATACTCTTCAAGTCATAGTCAAGCCAGACTCTTATTGACAGAAAAGTTAAAGCACAACAGTCCTTCTGTAGTACTTGAAGTCATCTGTGTGTTGATTTTAACTCTCTAGACTGTCTGCAGTGCAAGAAAGGTCCAGGCTGGAGGCTGGCATTGAGAAAGAACTTTGGGCAGAAGATGGGACTCCAGGTGTCCTCTTTTTTGGCAGTAGGGTGTAGAAACTTATGAGACAACTGGTGGCAGAGAATGTTATGGACATTAGAGTATGAGTGACATCTTTTGACTGTAAAATTTCAGCTCAGAGATATGTTGGGTATGACTTCCCAGGATGCTGACTGCTTACTGATGTCCTCTTTGTGTGTTCTTAGTGGCTCTCGGGGAGCATCCAGGAATTTCTGGCAATTGTAGCAAGTATCACAGAACACCATTCCTGCTCTGTGCCTCATGTGAACCTCAGCATTTCTTGTTCTGCCCCTATTAGAGCAGCCCTGGAAATAGCAGCTTGGACGTGGAGCTCAGCAGCAGCTGTTTGTCCCCTTTGTGTGGTTCTGCTCCAGGTGACCTGGGGTGGTGACCCTGAGCACAGTGGCTCTTACAGCCCTGGTGTGTCAGGGTGCAGGTGTTCCTGGCAGTGTCAGTGTGTCCTGGCTGTGCACAGCTGCCTGTAATCTCCCACAATCTGTTTGCTCTCTGACACTGTGGTATCAAAATGGGAAAATCTGTGCTCATGACACAGCCTCTGTGATGGCTGCCACTTTGTCACTCTGTTTGCTTTTTACTGCTTTTATTTTATTTTTCAGCACTCAAAGTATTGGTTGGTCTAGGTTTTGTTGCAGTGTCCCTTAGGAGAGAAGACTTGCTGTCTTATTTGCAGTCTCACTTCTGGCTTCATTGGAGGTCAACCAGTCGTTCCAGAGACCCTTTGTTGCTCAACAGTAATGAGCTGGCTGAGGTCCAAGGGAAAACAAAACAAAAAAGCTTCCCTGCTTTTATTTTGCTTCCCAAATGTATAACCTTGCTGTTTCTCCAGGTAGCAAAAGCATGTCTCACAGGAGGAGACTGGGATAATTATGATGAAACAAGACAGAGCCTTATGTTTCCATTTCTAAATGGAACCCATTGCTATCTATCTCCCAAATGTGGTCACTTGTTCTTGCTGTGGGTCAGACTTACTCTTTTCCACAGGAACCTTTTTCCAGAGCCCAGCTGTCTTTCTGCAGCTCCCTTACATCACTTATATCCTGGAATCACCTTCTCTTACAGAAGAATTTGCTGCTGAAAATCTGTTTCACTTTACAGAATCTTTGCAGAAAGTGCTGGCAGACCATCTGCAGTTTGAAAGACGCTGCAGTTATTGTCTTGTGCATGCAGAGGCAATGAACTGCATTATTTGAGTTGTTTGTAGACCTGAGTTCTCTGTCCTGTTGTAGTGAACTCTTGACTTCCCCAGTACTTCTCCTCTGCCACCCCCATAAATATGATGCTTCTAGCATTAGGCATCATAGCCTAAGCTTTAAGATTCACTTGGACCCATTTAATCTGGCATCCCTGTAGATGCTGTGGGTTGAAGATAGAAGCAGTGAAGCTTCCAGCTCTTTCCTCTCAAAGGTCTCTGCATGTGGGAGCCGTTTTGAGAGGCAGAAAAATGAGCTGCTGGAATCGCTGATGCTTAGCGATTTCGCGGTTATGCACTTGAATGCAGGAGGAAGGTTTGTGCCTGGCAGGATGTACTTGCTGCTGGATTCCCGGCTGATTGCTGCAGCTGCCACAAAGCCCAGTGCTCGCATGTTCCCTCCCTGTCCTCCAAGCGGGAGCAGGAGAGGGGAGATGAGATGGGTGTTGTCGGGAAGGCAGGCTATTCCAGCAGCTCGCTGTAAATAGGGAAGACGTGCCAACTAGAGCGGAAACGTGCGGGTGGAGACCTGGGCTGGGACACCTGCAGGTCCGTGAGCGCTGCAGCAGGAGAGGCTGGGAACAGGGCTCTCCATCTCTCAAGGAGCTTGGTGGAAGAGCATTCTTCTATTCCAGTCTGAGCCCCACCCTGCGAAAGGCAAACCGTGATGTGTCCCCTCCTCTCTGCAGAAAACCTCCGAGTGTTTCCTGCCTGGATAAAGGACGTTACTGAATGTGAAGGAGTAGGAAGAGTGCATCCACAGCAGCCTCAGCCTGCCTGGCCTTGGTGTTGGCTGCCATAGTGAGCGTTTCCTCTTTGGAGGGCTGAGCACTGAGTGTAGACCTGCCAGCGCTGGGGAGAACTAGAAATGAGTGCTTTGGGGGGAAATTCCTGCTTTGGAAGGCTAAGTCAGCTCCCACTGGTGTTTGTTGCTTTCCTTTGCTGTACAAGAGGTAGCAGCATTCAAATGACTTCTCAGCAGTCTCCTCTTTGTTTTCTCATTGAGCAGCAGTGTGTTGTTTTTAGGTTTTGCACTCTGTCCAGCTTGGACAATCCTCTGCCCACGGTCAAACATGGAAATATGTTGGTACCTAGCAGAGCTATGCTTCCAGGATGTCACTCTAAGGGAGAAAGGCCGAGGTTGGTGCAGATGTTTTCACAGCCAGTGAGAGAAAAAAACCCCCTCTATTGGGATGCCTTGAAGGATCTGAGGATGGAGTTGCAGGGTAGAATGAGTCTTACATGCTGTGGATGTTTTGATTTATTTTTCCTTCTCACTCTGAAATCTTTGCAGTTTCAAAAAACAAGTTGATTGTGAAGACTGCGAAACACGTGAACATTTTCTGCTGGAGGGGCTGAAGAAGGAATGTTGCTGTAGTAGAGATGCTGATGGTTTAACACACAGTTTCACAGTTGAGGAGCAGTTCTGTGTACAGTGGAATTAATGAGGCTGATTTTCTATGGATCTGGGTCTTGCCTGCCTGACTCTATTACCTGGCAAGGTGTGAGGTCTGGTGACTTTTTATCCTGTAACATGTTCCTCTTCTCAAACTGTTTGTATTGTAATTCTTAAAGACAGCAGCAAGATCTCTGTATGGGCATAAGGGATGCTGCCATGACAACTGTGTGCATTTCACAATGGGCCCAGTACCCACAGGGACTTGTACTGCTCAGCTGTGAGAGTTTTAGAGCAGAGTTCTACTTTTTGTATGTTGGGTATGAGGCCATTCCTGGGTATTTTCTTGTGTCCCTTGCACTCCAGGCATGTTAGAAAGGTGGGGAAAAGAATAACCAGGGGAACTGTTGACCAAATTCCGGCTTCTGGAGAATGAGTTTGGAAGGTAGGGTACGAGTGGCAGCCAACTCTCAGCAAACCTACTCTTCATTTTGAAATAGTAGTCTGTGTCCTCTGTCCTGACCTTAATGAGGTTTTTCATGCTATTCTTACCAAGTCGTCTTCTCCAAAGCAAACTGGCCTAAGTCATGGTCCAGATGAGATTGTTTTGGTATAAATTGCCCAATGTGCAGGGTTAACTGCATGTGGAGCATGACTGATACCCAAAAGACACAGTGAAGAATGACTCAGAGTTGGTGCTGATGCTAGATCATGAAGTGAATGTGAAGTCAGCATTGTGACTTTGGGGGAGGATGACTCAGTTCTTGTTCAGAGGTGTGAACAGAAATCCAGTCTCCAAGAGACACGAGGTGTTTGTGCCCTGCTGAGGGTTCAGTCAGGTCTCCACTGTGTCGAGGGTTTGCCTTCCTGAGGGATGCATGTACATCATGGGAACAGGAACCAAACAACAGCTGAGACTGGAGTTCAGGCCTATAAAACAACTGGAGGAAGAGGGAGGCTAAAGAGGAGGAGATGAGTGGGTTTAATAACGAGGTGTGTGTACTTAAAACAACTGTCCCGGTGCTGTTTATCATCTCCACTTCAAGTGCTGCAGTGAGG
Organism: Sinosuthora webbiana; assembly: GCA_013397395.1. Taxonomy (NCBI): domain Eukaryota; kingdom Metazoa; phylum Chordata; class Aves; order Passeriformes; family Sylviidae; genus Sinosuthora; species Sinosuthora webbiana. The sequence continues at coordinate 16,000 of VXBN01009093.1, forward strand.
AGGAAGCTGGGCTTCTCTATTGCTCAGGGCAGTTCCCCAGGAGCTCCCTGGCACTTGGGCAGAGTGCACAGGTGAGGAGAAGAGGAGCCCTGCCAGAAAGGGGAGCTCTGCTTGCCCTGTTCCTGCAGCTGGGACAGCATTTCTGTTCTCTCGGTGAAACGGGCACAAGGCAGCTGCTGAACAAAGAGCTCAAACCATGCAGAGGTGGGTCCAGCAGGAGGTCAAAGGCAGATCTGCTGGCAGCAATTCCCTCCTCTCCTCCTGTGTAGCTTCTGGGCAGTTTGCCAGCTTCCTGGCAGCAGGGCCCTGGGCACTCAGGTTGCAGAGGCCTCTGCCAGCTGCAGGTAGCAAAGAGGTGCTGCTGGGCAGGTGCTGCCTGTGCCGGGCATTGCAGGAGGCCGGTTTTGGAGTGACTTGATGGCAGGGTGGGAGGTGGCTTTACTGTTGAGTAATGTGAGGAGGCTGCTGGGGTGGCCCAGCTGGTGGGAGAGGCTGTGACTGTGCTAGTTGTGAGTCATGGAGCAGCCAGGGTCTTGCTGTAAGGGGTCTTGCTGTAAGGGGTCTTGCTGTAAGGGGTCTTGCCTGCCCCTTGTGTCTCAGCCTCTGGCCTGTGGTGTTTCCCTAGCTCCTGGACTTTGTATGCAGGGATCTTGCAGCAGCACTAACATTGTGGGTTGTATGCTTGGTGTCCCTGTGCAAAGGCAGTAGCTGAGTCCTTTCCCATGGTGTATCTGGGGGAACAGGACAGGGAAGGAGTACAGAGCTCTTAGGCCATCCTGAGTAGCCCTTGGGGTGGCAGCAGGGTGAATGAAGATGGAGGCCACGATCCTCAGGTCATACTCTTCTGGTCAGACAATATTTTGGCACAGTAATACCACTGATGCCTCCCTGTCTGAGGTGGTCTTCTAGGAGATTTTCCTTTGAAGAAGCAGAAAGCTTTGAGCTGGCATGCCTACACTTTGTGTTTCCTTTCTTCTGCAGAAAAGGTGCTGAGCTCTTACAGCCTCTCTCCATCAGTGGTCCGTGGGCAGAAGGTGTATATATTGCAACCCCAGCTGCCAACCACAAATCTCTGCTCTTAAATGGAAGCTAAATTAGTCTTCCCCCTGCTGTGAATGTGGGGGTGTTGGAGGTCACCACTGGTTGTAGCCTTTTTGTCTCCTGTCCCCGTGGGTCACCTGCGCTGGCTGCCAACACTCTCGGCCACAGAAGCAGAGACACGTGCCCTGACAGCTGCCTGCTGCCAAAGGGAGAGGGGAAGATGAAGGAGAAGAGCTTAGAGGAGGCAATCAGTTAAATGCTGTCTCTGACTGCTTGAAGGAGGCTGTGGTATTTGTGTCTGGTTGTGGCTCTCTGAAACAGCCCTGGAGCACTCAGGTTTTGTGTTGGTCTCTGTGCAGGGCTGCAGGAGCAGGACTATGTCCACCATGGTGTACCCAAGGGAGGAGAAACTGGACAAGCTGAGCCAAGAGGAGATAATTTCCAACACCAAGCTGGTAATGCAAGGGCTGGAAGCACTGAAGAATGAACACAACTCCATCCTGCACAGCTTGCTGGAGACCATCAAGTGCCTGAAGAAGGATGAAGAAGCCAATCTCGTGCATGAGAAATCCAACCTGCTCCGCAAGTCAGTGGAGATGATCGAGCTGGGGCTTGGAGAAGCTCAGGTGAGAGTGGTGGGTGATCCCCGAGGTGTTATCTGGGATTGACAGAGGAAGGGTGGGCCTGTGGCCATTTCCCACGAGCTGCAGGGCTGGGAAGGGGCTAAGTGTAAAGGCCAGCATGGGTGGAAGGTGCATGCGAGGGAGAGACAAGGCTGCGGTTGTTGCTGACTGAGACTCTCGGCAAGGTGATGATGGCGCTGTCCAACCACCTGAACGCCGTGGAGTCCGAGAAGCAGAAGCTGCGCGCTCAGGTGCGGAGGCTGTGCCAGGAGAACCAGTGGCTGCGGGACGAGCTGGCCAACACCCAGCAGAAGCTGCAGCGCAGTGAGCAGACCGTGGCTCAGCTGGAGGAGGAGAAGAAACACCTGGAGTTCATGAACCAGCTGAAGAAGTATGATGAGGATGTCTCACCTTCGGTAGGCCCCAGTCCTTTCGAGCAGCTGCTTTTGTGGGTCTGGGAGAACTGCCTACGTGTGATAACCTTGCCCTGGATTTTTCCCCTTCCCATGCACAGCAATGCTTGTAGCTAAAGGGGGCCTGCATGGGGCAGAGTCTCTGGATTTTGTTTTGTGGGGGGAGATGGTGGCAGAGACAGCAGCAGAAACTGAGTGTGTTGGTGGGCTGCAGAAGGGCTGAGAGTTTGGCAACTGACTCAGCCCAGGCTGCTGCTGTGTCTGCTGACAACCACCATTATTTGTGATTCTCATCCTCTCAGGAGGAGAAGGAGGGTGACTCCACCAAGGACTCTCTGGATGACCTATTCCCGAACGAAGAGGAGGAGCATGGTCCTGGATGTAAGTGTCTGCTCGTGCATGGATGCTGCCCATCCCTGTTCGAGCCTGCTGGGCCAACTGTGCTGTGTTTATTTCTGTGCCCACAGTGCCCCACCAGCACAGCAGTGCCGTGGCAGCTGCCCAGCAGGGTGGATATGAGATTCCCGCACGCCTGCGCACCCTCCACAACCTTGTCATCCAGTACGCCTCCCAGGGACGCTACGAGGTGGCTGTGCCTCTCTGCAAGCAGGCACTGGAGGACCTGGAGAAGACATCAGGCCACGACCACCCTGATGTGGCTACCATGCTCAACATTCTCGCACTAGTGTACAGGTGAGCGTGGTGGGACAGGCAGGACTGGGCCAGGACAGCTTTCTGCATCTCCTCTTTCCATTTACAGCACATCCTGGGCTCCCCAAGCCTCCAGTGGTTTTGCCTTTCAGAATGGTTTTGGCCTAGATGGGGTGTTTGGTTTGGCAAACTCCCAGATATAACTAGGGACTGACTAAAGCAGGGAGGAATGGAGAAATGAAAGGACTGTGAAGGCTGGGTCTGTGTGGAAGGAGCATTGCCTGCTCTGGGCTGTAGTCCAAATCCCAAATAACTGGTTGACTTTGCACTGCAGGGATCAGAACAAATACAAAGAAGCAGCACACCTCTTGAACGATGCTCTTTCCATCCGTGAGAAGACTCTAGGCAAAGACCACCCAGCGGTGAGTGTCTCTCTCCTCTTTCAGTCACTTCTTCACCTTTGGGAGCTGCTGGGGCACAGTTCCAGCAATGTTTCACTGCTTCAGTGTTTCCTCCTGGCTGGTTCAGTATGGCCTGTAAGGAGTTGGTTTCTCTTGGATCCTGTGATATAGGCAGGGCAGCCTTCTGTCTCTGGACCTTTTTCTCTTGAGAAGCAGCAGTACTGCAGGCATGGAGGAAATGGGGCAGTCACTGTTACTTGTGCCCCTTGTTTGGGCCAGCTGGAATTTGCTTTGTTTCACGGAGAGCCTTCTGTCTCTGCAGGTGGCAGCGACCCTGAACAATTTGGCTGTTCTCTATGGCAAGAGAGGGAAGTACAAAGAGGCAGAGCCACTGTGTAAGCGAGCCCTGGAGATCCGTGAGAAGGTACGAGTCTCCTTTCAGCTCTCTCTGTGGCCTTTCTCATTACCTCAGTGCACGTGGGAGATCCAGGGCCTATCTAGTCTGTTCAGCTGCTGATTCTACCACCACATTTCTTGTCTCTCCAGTGTTTGCAGGCCTAGAGAGGCCTGCCAGGAGGTGGAAGGTGGAATTTCTCCTCCTTGCCTCTCCAGACCTTGGCTTTTGTCTGACATAGGCATGTGCTGGGGGACTCCAGTGTCTTCTAACTCCAGCAGTCTGCTGCAGTCTTTGTGGCTTCTCTTCTTTTGTTCACCCAGGTTCTTGGCAAAGACCATCCTGATGTGGCCAAGCAGCTGAACAACCTCGCCCTGCTGTGCCAGAACCAGGGCAAGTATGATGAGGTGGAGTACTATTACTGCCGGGCCCTGGAGATCTACGAGAGCTGCCTGGGTCCTGATGACCCCAACGTGGCCAAGACCAAGAACAACCTGGTGAGGCACTGGGGAGAGGCCACGGGGTGTTGGGGAGGGGTGCTGTGGGAGAGGTGAGCACTGCCTGGTGTTTAGAGCAATAGCTGCAGGAGGTGGGCACAGGTAATCTGTTTCCCAGTGGGGCTGGAGCTGTTCTGTTTTGGTTGCAGGCTTCCTGTTACCTGAAGCAAGGCAAATACAAAGATGCAGAGGCGCTGTATAAGGACATCCTCACCCGTGCTCACGTGAAGGAGTTTGGCTCTGTGGATGGTTTGTACAGCAGGAGCCCTTGGGGCTGGGGTGGGGTGTCCTGGCTCTCAGCCTGGACTTGTCTGGCTCTGGTGTTGCCCAGACTGAGGGGTGGGATGCCTTGCAGGGCCCCTGCTTTGGGCACCCCTTGAGATGCTGCCATTCTAGTGTGTTATGCTGTTCCCCCTCTTCTCTCAGGAGTCTCAACCCAGTCTTTACAGGGTTGGGAATAGTAAATGGCACAATTGTGCTCAAGCATAGGCTGCAGTTTCTCCTGTGCACCTGGCACATGTTCTTCTGCTGGGAGGACTTGTTCTTTCCTTCCCTCGTCCTGCCTTTGCAGTGTCAATGGTCTTTCTTGGACTCTGGGCCAGGGACTGGGGGGAGGATCTGGAGTGTCCCTTCCCTCTGATGAGGTGCCAGCTCTGGGGACAGAGTGCTGGGCTGTACAGGAGGTGAACAGCAGCCTGGGGTGGTGAGTGGACCTGTTCTGCATTCTTCCCCACACAGATGAGCACAAGCCAATCTGGATGCATGCAGAGGAGAGAGAGGAGATGAGCAAGGTGAGTCTGATCCCAGGGGGGTTGATCTTCTCTTATCACTGCCTACCTCTTATCTCCTTCCTGGAGAAGCTGCAGCCTGAAGAGCTGCCAAGGCCAGGAGGTGTCTGGAGAGTGGGGATACAGCACTGCTGCTCCCTGGGCCAGCAGGGAGGGAAGGCCCATCAGAGAGCAGGGTGTTTTCCCTTGGGCAGGGCTGTTCAGTCTCTCAGCCATGGCTGCAGTCTCCCTCTGCTTTAGTGACTGATCCCTCTTGGGCATGCAGATGATGGAAGATGGCAGATGGCAGAGGGCTGTGCTGCAAGGCCTTGGCACTCTGTTCCAAAGAGCTGCCAGTACCCAGAGCATAACTGGCTTCTGAAGCAGCTCTCAGGCTGTCTAGGGAAAAATGGAGGTCAGGAAGAAACTGCTGCTGTCACCTGGCTTAGGAACTGTAGCCATATCTGAAAAAGGTCTCTCTGCACAGGGCAGGCCCTAGGCTGACCTCTGAAAGATGATAGAAATGGACTGTGCTTGCCTTGGAGTAGGCTGAAAGGCAAAGCTACTGTTGCTCCTGCAGCCCAGGCCCTGCTCTGTGGTGAATAAATGCAGCAGTCATGTCTTTGCTTTTGCCAAGTGTAAGGCCCCATCTGTTTTTTGGCAGGTGGGTGAAGCAGCAGAAGGAAGGGTTCTGATCTAGTCCTCTACCTGCAGTGGGACTCTGCTTTTCTTTCACCCTCAGAGCAGGCCCCAACCCTCCAGTGTTCAGGCAGCAGTCTGGCAGGCTTGGCTTAGTGATTGATGAGTCCCATCCTGTCAGCCCTGAAGGCAGGGCACTGGCAGGTGCTTCCCACAGCATCCTGTGCCTTCCCATGGACCCACTCTGCATGGCTCCCAGTGCAGGGCACTGCTCAGCTTTACACTGTTCTGGTTGCTGTACTGCAAAGGCTCTGCTGCAGAGAAGCTGCACCTCCTGCAGCACCATCCTGGAGAAACCCAAGTTGGATTTGAGACCGGGTTCTCCTTGCCCTCTGTGGGACTGAGACTCTTCTGATGGTATCTTTGGAGAATTTAGGGGTCAAATGTAGATAGCTGTAATATGAAGCTCTGCTCCAGATAATGCAAACTCTGCCATGGTGCAGGAGAGCAGGCTGAGGGACTCACAGTTGGAGTAAGAAATTCATTTTACATGTGAATGTTAGGCAAGGGCTGAGCCTCTTTCCATGACTCTGGGGCTCCTGTCTCCAAGGCAGCTGTGCCTGTGCCCCATGGCAAAGCAGGGTTGGCATTCCTGTCTAGGCAGCAGCAGTAGTCACAGACCTGCTTGTGCTCCTGGCCCGGGAGCTGGGGCTGATGTGCTCTGCCTTGTGCTGTTTCCATATCTTCTGTTAAAATGTGTGAAATTCCTCTGACAGGGCTTGACTGCTTTTGTCCCTTGCCCCTCTTTCCTGGCAGCAGAGGGAGGCCAGTTCATGCCATCAGCAGGCCCTTGGGCACAGCTGGCAGCCCTGGCCTTCAAGGTTTTATCTGCCCCAGAGGTTTTGCCACCTTTCTTCTTAGGTTCAGACACCCTTTAGGGCTGCCTCTACAGGAGAGATCTACTGAGTCCTGAACTCCCTGGTGCCTGCCCGGGCTGTGTAGGCTCTGGTGTGAGGAAAACTACCTGTGCCTATGGCACAGGGAGACTGGCATGTGGGATAAAGAGCTGAGAAATGCTGTAGGACTCAGTGAAAAAAATAGTCCCCTGGGACAGGGCCAGCCAGCCAGATTTGGGGTGCAAAGGCTGGGCATGGGGAGGGCACAGCTAACTGGACTGAGCTGCTCTAGGGCAAGCCTGACCTTGTAGGCCAAAGGTTGGGATGTGGCTGGCTGATTCCTTTACTGGTCCTGGCTGAGGGATTTAGTGCTCATGGTGACTGGCATGCCTGTGGGGGTTTGTCTCCCTTTTGCATTTTGGTTGGGGTGTCATGCCCTCCATTATGCCGTGGGAATAGGCTGTGTGGTCCCTGCTGCCTTTGGTACCATGGAAGGGGGTAAGGAGATGGGATTATGCTCCCTCCTGAAACCATGATATCACTTTTGCTTGTGGCCCAAATCTGTTGCTGCAAACATGGTTTTAACATTCCTACCAGGAATGCTTGGCTTCATCACTGCATTTGCATACTGTGTTTCCAAAGGTTGGGCTGGTGCAGGGGTGCAGCCTGGGCTCTGACCCAGCATCCAGTGGCAGAGCACAGGGCAGAGAAGGGCAGCTGGTGTGGAACTAACAGCTCTCTGCTCTCCTCACCCTGCAGAGCAAGCACAGAGACAGCGCTCCCTATGCCGAGTACGGTGGCTGGTACAAGGCCTGTAAGGTTAGCAGGTAAGAGCTGGCCTGTGGGCAGCTGTGCAGGGCTGACCCCGAGGCTCCTGCTCACCTTCCCTCTGTCCCCTCAGCCCGACTGTGAACACCACCCTGAGGAACCTGGGCGCCCTGTACCGGCGCCAGGGCAAGCTGGAGGCGGCCGAGACGCTGGAGGAGTGCGCGGTGCGCTCGCGGCGACAGGTAACCCCCAGGGACCTCCCCTGCTCTGGGGGCACTGCAGGGCACTGCCCGTGGTTGGGCTGTGCTGGGGGACCCTCCTGGGCCTCTCTGATGTTCTTGGTTCCCATGACACCAGAGGACCTTGGTTGTTGGGGATGCGTTTGTTCAGGGGCCCACACGTGTGCGGGGTGGTGCGTGTGTGCACGGGTGGAGCAGATGTCCGTGCTGGGGAAGGCATGGCTCACTGAGTGCAGGAATACTGCAGCTGGGTTAAGGCAGCTTACTGGGCTGTGTCAGCTACTGGGGAGAGCCTACACTTACTGGGATGTTTTTTTTCACGCTAATTTTTCTGTCCAGAGGCAAAAAATGCCTAGAATTGCTTAAGAGTACCTCTTGCCTTAAACTCCTCTCAATCCTCAAATAATAAAGCAGGAGCTGTAAGCACCTAGCACAAAAGACTGAAGGACAGTTGAATGCTTCACACTTCAAAATGTGAAGGAAACAAGCTGCCAGCTTTGGGGTAGCAAGCCCTTGTTCCAGAGGGTTGGTTATGGCCTTGTGGAGCATCATTGAGCTGGGAGTTCACACAGAGACTGCCAAGTGCAGGATGGCATTTGGCTCCATCCTGGTTGTGCTGGGCAGTTGTGGCTGCGGTGGGGCAGTGGCCAAGAGAGGGAGCAGGAACCAAGCACACTGATGGCACAGTGGATCTCCAGAGGGCAGGAGCACAGAAAGACCAAACACGGCTCTTCCTTATCCTTTCCTGCTTGCAGGGCATTGACCCAATCAACCAGACGAAGGTGGTGGAGATCCTGAAGGAGGGGGATGGCACAGAGAGACACCGGAGCCTGGGGGGCAGCGTCAAGTACGAGAATGCCACAGACGGTAGCGAGGAAGTGAGTATGGGCGTGGAATGGAGCGGGGTAAGTACAAGACACCATCAAGAATGGCCTCAGCCGGCTGCCAGAGGGGAGGGACAGCCTGGCTGAGGGCTGTCCCCGCCTGGCCTGTCGTGGCATCCTTGTCTGCCTCCGTTCATTCCCTGCACATCTCCTTCCCCTTTCTTGGCATGAGCCAGCCAGCCCGCAAAGGTGCGTGTCTGGGTCTGGCTTCTGGTGTTACAGAACAGATATTCCCAGCTGAGGGCTCCTGCTTCCAGGGAGCTGCCAAGGCCTGGCAGTGCACAGCATGAACTCGTCCTGGTCTGCCCTTAATCTTAGGCTTGTAACCTTATTAACATCTCTCCCTGCTGCTCCCCTCTGGAGGCCCTGGCTGAGAGCATCAGCCCCATCTCGGGCTCACCCAGCCTGTGAGAGCCATTTGGCTGTCTGTCCTGCACTGTGCCACTGACGATGCTGAGCCTGGGCAGGGCTGTGTGTGTGTGACATGCCTGTTGTGTCTGTGACTGACTGACTGCAGGGCACAGGAGTAGTCTGTAGCCAGAATCTTTGCTGTCCCCCTCTCCTGGTCTCGTGCCCTCGGCAGGCTCTGGCCAAGCAGAGGGGATAAAAGGCAGGTCTTTGCAGGATGGCAAGCTGAGCTGACCAGTGGAGGCAAGAGACTGGTGTTAGCTGAGGCACAGACAGGGCAACCTGAACCTGTCTAGGCTTGCTCTGAGGCTGAGGGTGACTTTGGTCACTAGCACTGGGTTTGGAGGAAGGCAGTGATCCAGGGCTGGAACAGGTGCCTTTAGTCTCCTGCAAGCAGAACGGAGAAGAGGCAACAAGTGAGCATGGTGCTGGTGGGTGCTTGGCTCAAGGGCTGCTAGAGCTGTTAATGCTTACATTCCTTCTGCAAACTCCGGGAGCATAGAGTAGCTGGGGTTGTTGCAGCCTGGCACAGGAAGGCACTGAGCACACGGAGTCCTTTGCTGCCCCCTCACATCTGCTGTCACTAACCCTTCCCCACCTAGCTCTGCTCTATTCCCACCTGCATGAGCTCCCTCCCTTCCTCTTTTTTCTTCCCTGTTGCCATGACAGCCCTTCAACACCCAAAGCCTGAAGCCTGCTGGCTCTCTTGATTGTGGATTGTACGCAGGAGGTGGCTGAAGGGGATCTGAAAAACAGGTCTTCAAGTGGACCCAGCAGCTTTAGGGCGCTGGCTGCAAGCAAACCCAGATGCAAGGCTGTCCTTTGCCCCAGGTCTTGGCAGCAGGACCAGAGAGAGCCTTAGCTTTGGCAAGGCACCAACTCTAGGCCCCTGCACTCACATTAGTAAGGGGGCTAGACAAGCACAGAGGGCTGCAGGTTTGGATTAGAATCACCTGGTCCCTATGCTGGCTGGTGTCTTTCTGCAGCTCCTCCTGGCTGTGCTTGGTGTTGGGTGATCTCTTTGCACTGGTGATGGTCTGGGAGACCTTCCTGACAGTCTCTGATCATCCTAAGGCAAGTAGGCAGTGCCACCCTCTCCCACAGCCAGTCCCAGGGAATAGTCCCTGCTCATATGATCCTTCCCCAGGGGTCTTAGCAGAGCTTCTGTGACCCAGACAGCTGTAAATAAAGGATTTGAGGGCCAGCCCAGCACCCTGGGGGACACAGCTGCTGCCACATGATTCCTTTTCCAGCCTGCTGCACGCATAGCCAGTCTTCTCTTCTGAGCCAGCAGCCCTGCACTGTACTGAAGCTCCCTGCAGAAGAAGGCTGAGGCAGCTCCTGCTGCTCCTGTCTGTCACGGCCTGTTGTTTCCTGTGTTGGTCCAGAGACCTCAGATGTGCTGCCTTAAAGCAGCCTCTGCTGCCCCTCCCCTAGCTGTCCTCTGCTGCAGGCAGGGCTCTGGGAGCCCCCAGGGTGCCCTGTGCCCATGGGCAGCTCTGGAAGCCCCCCAGGGCCTGCACCAGCTGCTTGCTGCCCAGTCATTGGGATGTGAGAACAGGGGGATGGCACCAGCCCCGTGGTGCAGAGACCTTGGCAGGTACCCAAGGCCCAGGAGCAGGGAGCCCTCAGTGCAGGAGACCCAGGCTGTTCCTCCCTGAGCTGAGCTGTTCCTGCCAGCCCACTAAGCCCACTAGCAAAGAAGTGAGGCCGCAGTTTCAGCCTCACAAGGCTCTCCCTGCCCAGATGTGGCCTGTGGTCTCTGCACGCAGCCTGGGCCTCGTCCCACCTGCTCCCCAGGTGACCTACAACCTCACAGCCTTGTCAATTGTGTCTTTCTCCTCTCTGTGCACTAGGCTTAAATGCCTCCCGAGACTCCCTCTTTCCCCTCCACCGCAGTCAGCTGGATGTTTGTGTTGTATCCTCCGAGTTTTCCTCCACACCATCCCTCCTTCCTCGGCGAGAGCTCCACGCCGGCCCCCCGAGGCTGCTGGCGCTCCGGGGCACCGCGGCGCCTGCGCAGGAGTGCCCGGCCCAGCTCCAGCCCCCTGGCCAGCAGGAGCAGGAAGAATCTGCGAGGAGCTGCCAGCTCCCCCAGGCCAGGGGCCACCGTCCCCTTGCGTGCCCCCACCCTCGGCCTGCCCTGGCACATCCCTGGGGCCCAGGCCTGCGGGGGGTTGCCTCACTCCAGGCTTGCCGACTCCACTGTCCCCAGACAGCCTCAGCCCTCCTAGCTCCTTCCCTCCATCTCCACAGAGGCTCCAGGATGGAGGGCTGTTATGGGACAGGGAGGCCTGGCCTAGGCAGGGCTGTCATGTGCCCAGTTGCTTTCTTCCCTGTAGGCTTAGCTGGTTTTAGTGCCTTGTAGCAAACCTGTGCTGGTTCCCAGTGAGATGGGCTCTCCCTGCAGCACAGGGCAGTCCCCATCTTGCTACCCTCCTCCCTGCTGAGCTCTGTACCCCAGGAGCAGTGTGTGGGTCTCTCTGCAGGGGCACAGGAGTGTAGGGCAGCCCACAGAGCTACTGTACATCCAAGATGAGGTGAGGGGGCGACAGCCAAGGACTGTGCACAGGAACTGGCGTGTTTGGCTGCAGATTCCTGACTGCATGCTATAGCCAGGTTTCTCATCTGGCATTAAGGGTTGAATCAGCCCCCTGCTGCTACATTGCTTGGGTATGGCTGGTGGGAGAAGTGGGGGTGAAGTTGTTTGCTGTTCCTTGAAAGCTGAAGAGGGGTAGGAGGAGAGTTTGCAGGGGACAGACCACAGAGCATTAGAAGTGGCTGAGATGGGGAATGGCGTGGTTTGGAGCAGCGTGACTGGGAGAAAAGGAAGGTGCAGAGATGGATGTGAGGAAGTAAAGGGCTAGGGCTGGAGGTGCTGGGAGCAGGTGGGATGGCTGGAGGGAGGTTGCTGCAGGGGTAGGGGCTGGATTGCTCAGGGGTGTGTGGGACTGACTGCAGTCTGGCTGTCCCTAGCCAAGTGGGTAGGAAATGTTTAACTCTGTTACCAACAGGGTCACAATGCTGACCCTGAGGGGCTGTGGGGATGGCTCAGTGCCTCTGATGGCTTCAGGCCTTCACAGGCTCTGGTGCTGTTAGTCATTACTGGGATATGGAACGTGTCCCAGGGCCAGACCTCCGCTGTCTTGGGTCTCACATCCTTGAGTGCACATTCTCATCCCACCTCCTATAGGAAGGGAACCTCCCTGGCCCTCCTATCTGGGAAGAAAGCTAGGGAGGCTGTAGGCAGCAGGATAGAGCCCAGGGGCCAGCACAGGACTCCTCCTTATTTATTTAGCTAGAACCTTTCTTTATACTAGTCATCTGGCAGGTTGTGATACTAAATGTGCTTGTGTCTGTCTGGGCCTGGCTTTCCTGTGGTGGTGCAGAGGCCTTGGAGTACATGCATGCTGCTCCCCTGGGAGCTTGTGCTTACTGAAGGGAAGCTTGTCCTCAGGACCATGGGGTGTGGAGCCCAGGGCTGAGTGCTGCAGGGCTGTACCTTCCCTGCCTCTCTGTCCCAGTGCTGCTCCATGCTTCTGGAGAGTTCCCAGTGCAGGGTGTGTTTGGACCTCAGGGCCACCTGCCCCTGTGCTTTGCCATGTCCTGGACCTGGTGCTGTAACAACCATACCTCTAATTAAAGGTAGACTGACCCAAATCGCTGCCCTGTGCTTCTTTCCATGCTCTGTAGGCCAGCGTCGGTCAGCCCTGGGGCGGTGGGTGCAGATGCTGCTGGAGCAGGTCTGGGGGTGCTTGGTGTCTGTCTGTGTGTGTGCAGGGGCATGTGCTGCCCCCAGGGCACCCCTCCCAGGCTGAGCACTGGAGATGCAGGACCCAGCTGCCCTCTGCTTTTCCCTGTCCTCCAAACTGGAGTTGCTGCTAATCTCAGCTCCGTAACGTGTGTGGCAGGGCTGCCCTGGGGCATCTGAGCTTGGACCTTCCCCAACAGGCATTTCTGTGTAACCAAAGAAACACCCCATTGTGTCCCTCAGTGCTGAGCTCCACATGCTGCCAAATCCTGCCCAAGTCCTCTGCCTCCGTGCATTAGGCAGGGTGGGAGCATGCAGTGGAGAGGAGCTCAGTGGTGGAGCTGCTTATTTTTTTTTTTTAATGCTCTCATCCTGGTGGGTGCAATGGGGTGGGGGCTCTGCGGCAAACCAAACCCATAAATGTTCTGGGTTAAAAATAACCCGTCAGAAAAGGGAGTGGGGGGAGAAGAGAGGCTATTTTTAACCCAGCATGCAGCAGCATTTGGTTCTGGTGTTGGTCTGCAGTCAGTCTGCATCACTGCAGCTGGGAAAACGTGGCTCCATCCTCCAGCCCTGATACAAGAGCATACTTCCTGGCCTGATCCTGCTGCCCTTGTATCATGGTCCTGCTCCCCTGTCCCAGCTGTGCTCCCTCCTCCACCCCTGGCTTGTGTGCCCTGGGAAAAGCGAGAGTGCCTGGCATAGCAGTGCCCTGCAGGGAGAGTGGTGACCCAGTGCAAGTCTGGTGGGGAGGCAAAAGACACCTCCCCATCTTTGCTAATGCTACACACTGATACTCAGCTCATCCAAAACCTGCCCGGGGTGCCTCGTGCAGGACTTGAATTGTTTACTTTGTGCTTTGGGTGCTCTCTGCATTTCTGGTGAATGGGTCCCTTTGCAGCAGCAACACGTGGCTCTCAACTTGGAAAACCCTCATCCCAGTGAGAATGTGAAGAGGTTCAATGCACTTGCTTTATCCAAGAAGGGATGAGGTGAATACCAGGAGGAAGGTTTGCTGGTAGGAAAAGTCCTGGTCAGCTGTTAGAGAGCAGTCTAGGTCTGGACTAACTGTGGGTAATCAGAGCAGAGGAGTGCTGGAAAAGCCTTCCTCAAGGGCCACAATCTGTAATGGTCAGCACAAGGGGGTGACTGCCTCAGGCAGAGACCCTGCCTACCTGCAGAGCTGCTTGGACAGTGCTGAGGTAATTGCTGCTGCTGGCCTGAGCCACAAGGCATTTTGGTCATTTGGAGTGCTTCAAAGGGGCCTCCCTCACATCTTCCTAAGGAGTAAAAGGGCTTTTGCCATCCCTTTGCATCCTTTTCTTCTGCCCCAGTGTTCCAGGGGCCATTCAAAGCAGGAGCAGGGAAGACTGCTGTTATCAGGTCATCAGAGCAAAAGTAATTCCACATCAGCAGTGGTGTCACAGCCTTATGTAACAGGCAGGCCAGGCCACAGGGGAAGAGCTTGGTGGCATGATGACGTGGTGGCATGGTGTGGTGTCATGCTGGTAACCTGTGCCTTGCATGCATGTGGAGCAAAGTGCAGGGGGTGGACTGGAGCACCTCACTGAGTACTGGGGACTTTTGGAGGCATGTGGGAGGAAACAGGTTTGGGAACAAGATTTCAGGCTGGTTTTGGTCTTCAGAAAAAGCAGGCAGACATAAAAAGCCCCCTGCAAAGTGCCAGCCCTGGGGCAGCTAGTGGGGCTGCGTGCAGCTAAAGTTGGGGGGCCTAGCAGTAGTGGTGCTGGTGCAGCCAAATGAGTCCAGCCCTAGTGTAGCTGCCTGAATTGCTCCGGAGGCTCAAAGCTAATTGTCCTGGGGGTGTTAGAGGTGGGGCAAGGCTGCGTGTGCAATGTGAAATGGTCTGGTGTGATGTGAGTGAGCCTGCACGACCAGGGTGTGCATCTGTATGAGTGCTGGAGGAATGGTGGTGGTGTGGTGAAGAAGGGCAAGGGGAGGGGGAAGGATGAGGATGGTTTCCAGCCAGCAGCAAATGAGGAGAGTCTCCTTGAAATGAAAGTCCCAGCAACCTGTCCTGACCTGACAAAAATACCCCTCATCTTGGGACTCCCAACAGGGCTTGTTGCCCCCCTGGCCACTGGGACCTCCTTGGTAGTTGCTGCCTGAGCTGTTGCAGGTGATGGAGCTGTGCCACATTCGCGCAGGACTGTGCAGATGCCAGTGCCATTTGTGCTGGGGGCCTGGGGCAGGTCAGCACCCTGTCTGGGTGTTGAGCTTGCCCTGGGCAGGAGGGAGTATCAGGCTGGATGAGCCAGGCAATAGTGACAGGGTTGTCATGCCCTGTGGAGAGCCGTGTGAGAGGAGGCCACGTAGTGAGCAGTAAGCCTGCTTTGGGCCAGGGCTAAACCCTCAGTGCAAGTGGGCAAGAGGATGTTTGGAGCCAGTTCCAGCCACTCATCAGCAGCATGCCAGAGCCTGATCAGTGCCACTCAGCCATCACCCTGGCTTGTGTCTCTGTGTCCAGGATGGCAGTGGCACTCTGCAGCGCAGCAGCTCCCTGGGAAAAATCCGGGATGTGATACGGAGGAGCAGTGAGATGTTGGTCAAGAAACTGCAGGGCAATGGTCCCCTGGAGCCCAGGAACACCAGGTACGTGTGAGGGTCAGGCTGCATACAGGGCAGGGGAGGGCCCTGCCACCTTGTGTCTGGGTCTGACCACTCACAGCACCTTCACATCTGCTCTCCTCTGCTTTCTTACAGCATGAAACGAGCTGCCTCCTTAAATTACCTGCACAAGTCTAGTGATGCTTCGTTTGAGGTAAGCGCAGTGTGAGTGGTGGGGCTGGCACAGGACTGTGTGAGGCTGGGGGCTGTGTGGGCAGCTGTGCAGGGCGTGGGGGCATGGTAAAGGGCCCCAGGTGTGGTGCTGAGAACCCCTGAGCTTTTGTAGCCCCTCGTCTGAGGCCAGAGCTCCAAATATGAAGGTCTCGCTTCCAAGTACCCACCTCTCTCCGGCAAAGCTCAGCCAAAGACTGGGAGCAAAGGCAGCAGCTGCTCTGTGTGACAGCAGCACCAGGGCTGTCCTGGCTCGCCAGGCAAGGGGTGCAGGAGCTGGGGTGGCAGCTCTGGGGCACGGGGATGGATTGCAGGTACTACTCATGGGCACTGTGTTTTTTTCCAGGGCACCCAAGGCCTCCGTGCGGAGAGCAGAGGGCTGAGCGCCAGCAGCATGGACCTGTCCTCCCACAGCTCCCTGCTCTCCTCCAACTGAGCTGGCGGCTCCGCTGCTGGGCACGCTGGCTTCGCGCTGCACGGGCAGCGCCCGGCACCTCCCCACACCACCTCCTCTCTTCTCCCCATCACCGGTTCTCGTGCCACCGTCTGCCTGCCCAGCCCGGCCTCCCCCGGGGCTCCCTAGCTAGTTCGGGCACCGCAGCCCGCCCGCATGCTCCTCCGCCGCCCACCGGGGCCGCGGCTCCGGTGGCCGCATGCTCGGTACCGGTCACACACGCTCGCCAGGTAGAATCGCCAGCCCGGGGAGGGGGGGCTGTCCCCGGGCCGGGGCAGCGGCGGGAGCGCCCCGTGCCCCCGGGACGCCGGTCCCCCGCCGGATGATCGCTGTACTTTATTTTATTAAATAAAACCGACCCTAGAAGCGACCGCGGCTCGGCCTGACGGGGACGGGGCGGGGCGGGGCGGGCGCCGCCTGGCGGGGGGCAGCGGCGGCACGGTCCGCCGGAGCGGCAGGGGGCGCGCTCGGCCGCGCTGGGCCCGCGGTGCCGCCCCGGGGCGGGCCCGGCCCGTTCCCGGCGGACGCGATGGCGCGGATCACGCTGGAGGACCTGGAGCGGCTGGGCGAGGAGCCCGCCGACGGGGACGGCAGCGACGGCGAGGACGACCAGGAGGGGGAGGCGCGGCTGTTCGCGCACTGGGAGGCCGTGGCCAGCACGCACCGAGTGAACCTGCCCCGAGGTGAGCGCCGGGCCCGGCGGGGCTGTGCGGGCACGGACCGGGAGCCGTGTGTGCGCTGCGGCCGGGGCGAGCCTCGTCTCTCGTGTGCTTTGCCTTGCAGACATGGCAGGCCCGATCGCCCAGATGGCCCGGCACAGGCAGGCNTCGCCAGCCCGGGGAGGGGGGGCTGTCCCCGGGCCGGGGCAGCGGCGGGAGCGCCCCGTGCCCCCGGGACGCCGGTCCCCCGCCGGATGATCGCTGTACTTTATTTTATTAAATAAAACCGACCCTAGAAGCGACCGCGGCTCGGCCTGACGGGGACGGGGCGGGGCGGGGCGGGCGCCGCCTGGCGGGGGGCAGCGGCGGCACGGTCCGCCGGAGCGGCAGGGGGCGCGCTCGGCCGCGCTGGGCCCGCGGTGCCGCCCCGGGGCGGGCCCGGCCCGTTCCCGGCGGACGCGATGGCGCGGATCACGCTGGAGGACCTGGAGCGGCTGGGCGAGGAGCCCGCCGACGGGGACGGCAGCGAC
>VXBN01009093.1:39681-74144 GCA_013397395.1 Sinosuthora webbiana
GCCCGCCCGCTCCCAACGGGCAGCGCCGCGCTGAAATCCGCGGGATGCACGGGCGGCAGACATTCGGTGTCTGGGGACGGCGGCCCGGAGCTGCGCTCTCCGGGGAGGGCTCCCGGGCACCCCCCCNGGTGGCTTCTCCTATGAATTCTGGTCAGCTCAGAACCCGGAGGAAAAACAGTGGGCGTGCGGTGAGCTCCCACCCGTGGGGATTGACCTCGCTGAGGGGTTTTTGTCTCTTTCCGAGCGCATCTGGATGAGCCCTCTGCCCCGCCTCCCGTGCCACCCTCCCTGCCCGTTCCGAGCTCTGCGGCCCCTTCACTTTCCCGGCTGCTGCTGCTCCTCACGGTGTCCAGCTGCAAGGCCTGAACTCTCCCGGTCTCGCTCTGCTCCGTGGTGGTTCTCCCCACTGACCTCCTAGCACCATTTTCCTTCTCTGAGGCGCCCAAGGTTTGGCTGTGCATGAGAGCCGCAGGGGCTGTGAGCTGCCTTCCAGCCTGGCTGTGAAGGGTCCCACAGCCGTCCCATGCCACATCACCTTGTTTCTTCACTTAGGAACCCTGCCGGTAGCTGTTTGCAGTCCCTTCTGTCTCGCCGTGCACAGCTGTAGAGTTTGCTTTGCAGTTTCTGCTGTAAAATCAAGAGCAATCTTAGCTTAGCACCTGGGTGGAAGGCTGCCTCTGAGGGAAGGATATCTACAGCGCTGCCGCCCGTCCGTATCTGGAGCCGTGGCTGAGCCCTGCTGCCAGGCGGCAAGTATTGTCCAATTTACAGCTGATAAGCACCAAAAGCAGCACTTGCTTAGCTGATTAGCGCCGCGATTGCCGTGCCTTGGCAGCCTTCTGGGAAGGCTGTTTGTGGCTGCTGGGGTGAAGTCACAGGGCCCCTTGGAGCTGCCACAGCATTCACCTTGGTGCCATCGAGCCACCGCTGGCAGCTGGGATGTGCCAGCCTGCCCGTGGGGGCCGTGTGCTGCCTTTCCTGCCACTCTGCAGTTGCTGCAGTTTCTGTGCCGCTCCAGTCACGTACACTGCCCCTGGTTTCTCTTGCTGGGCAGGACCACATCCCACAGCACTGGGGCAACACGCAGCCATCCAGCTTGTGGACACTGTAAAAAATCTCCGGCGCCATCAGGGTAGCCAAAACGTGCAGTTCGATGTCTGGGCTTTACGGGCTGCTGGGGAGTTCTGTGGGCTGCAGGGCTTTGTCCCTCTTTGCCTGTGGATGCTGTTTGGAAAGAGCACTTAGGGAAGACCTGGGAGGTGTGGAGTGTCCGTGGCTCGTGCAGGTCCTTTGCCGTGTGTGTGTTCCAGAAGTGCTCGGTGCCTGGACTGCTGGGCCCTCTTCCTCCACTTCCATTGTTCAGCAAGGCTGTGATCTTTCTGGCAGTGGCACTGCAGCATGCCAGATGTGTGCTGACTTCTGCTGGAACATGTGGTTGAAATGCTAGCAGAGGAAATATTTGCTGAGTCAACTTTCCTTTAAAGCCAAAAAAAAAAACCCAAAAGGTCTATTTTGCTCTGGAAATGCCTCTGTGTCCTGTGTTGAGCTGTGTGTTTCTGTATGGCAGTGCTTTTCTCATGCTTCCTAGCAAGCCTGGTCTTAAAGAAGAAAATTTCTGAAAACAGGAATTATGTGATCCCCCTTGGGACTTGGCTGTGATCAGACAGTGCTCTGGGCAGGCTGGAACCTCAAAGTGGCTGGAGCTTCAAAGGCATGGCAACCCCACAGGCACTTTGTCTGCACAGTGGGGTCCAGAACCACTGGGAGCTGGCACTTGTCAGGGGGCTGTCGTGTTTCAGGATCCCTTAAAGATGTGTTCTGAGCTCTTAATTGTCCTGGAATGAGACCATCTTCTAAAGGCAGATGGGCAGATGTTAAAACTGCAGCAAGCACCTGTGTTCAGTTGGTGCTGGGTGATGAATGTTCTTCCTGATGGGAGCGTGTGTTTCCTCCCAGGCTGCTGAATCCCTCTTGTTCCAGGGAGGTGAAGGGATGGCAGCTCACAACTGCTAATTGCTCCGATGTAGCAATTGTGGATGGCCAAAGGCTGTTCAGGCTGCATCCAAGCAGACTGCACTCCCTCTAAAGGCCATGGAGCCCAAAGGGAATGGAGGGAAGGAGGTGGGAAAGGGGTGGGAAGAGAAAAGCCTCACCTTGAGGCAATGGACAAGCACATAAGGGCCAGTTTGGCTGTGAGTGATAAGGCACTTCAAACAGACCTGGAGGCTGTGAGGCCTGCTTACAGGTATTTACTAGAGGATCTTTACACTAATATTTTCCTTGCCTTCATTTCAGTTCATCTGCTATTTAAGTTGCAAAGATCAAAGCCGTATTCCAACAAGCACACGTGGACTAAAGTAAATAGCAGGACCTAGTACACCTCTTCCCAGTGAATAAACACTCTTTCCTCTCTGAACATTTTCAAGCATACCTCTCAGGCCTGGAATGCAAAATATTTCACATTAGCAGTGGGTGTTTCCACTGCTCTCGATATTTGGGAACTTGGAACAAATGCTTATTTAGAAGTGGACAGACCTGGGCACAAACGTGCTCTTTGTGGAGGCAGTTGCCTCTGTGGTGTTTGCAGGGAAATTCCCCTGAGATTGGAGGACATGCAATTGTTTGTCCAGACCCCAAGGAGCAGCTCTCGTTCTCCTGACATGAAGTGTTGGTCTCATGGGCTGGGACAGGCAGCTCTTTGGGGGCCTGGAGGGCAGCAGGACTAGCAAGATGCTTGGCAGGCGCTCAAGAACGTTCTTCTTGATGAGGTTTAAGTTGCACAGGGTGTTAGCTTGGGGTTTGGTGGGGTTTGCAAAGGCTGTGAACCAGCACAGCGGATTTTGCTGTGTAAGGGAAAGAGGCAGCCCCACCTTTGGCATGGCAGTACCTGCTGGAGGAGGCTGATAAAGCCTGAGGTGGGAGAAGGGCAACTGTAGTGTCTTCTACCTTAATAAGAAATCGACTGTGTCTGTGAGAAGAGGAGGAAGAGAGATGGAGAAATGATAATTCGATTCCATGTCTTGCTCCTTGCCTGGAAGATATTGGGAGCTGGCATCCCAGAGCTACTCATCAATGCTTTTAGTCTGCTGGAAGAGCAGGTGTTGCATTGCACAGAGGGGTTAAAGGGCTGTGTGTGCCTGTGGCATACCTCGTGTGCTGCCTTGCCTGAAAGAAGCAATCACACTGCTGGCCAGGGAAGGGTTTGTTCTCTGGGGGAGACCTGATGAGGAAGGGGTGGGGATGCTGCAGGTTGTCAGGGTTTTCATGTGGCTGATTATGAGCAGTGGCCATTCCCTGGGCTTTGCCATGGTTTGGAGGCTCTGCAGAGTCTTGTTCCTGATGTCTGTGTGAGCTTTCAGCAGTCCAGGAATGTTGGGCTCTGGTTTTTAGGGAGGTTGTTCAGAGGGAGTTGCTAGTAAGGTGAGGGGCCCTGGGGTCTGTTAGAAACTTTTCTGCTTGGTTCCCAATGCCAACACCACTGAACCACAGCATATGGAAGCAAGCACACAGATTTTTGATTCTGGAGGATGTGGCCTGTCCAGAGTCCTGCACTTCCACCTCCTTCATCCTGCCAGAGCCTGCCAGGATGTGCTGTGCTGTGTTGATGAGCTGTCAGCTCTCTCCTTTTCCTTGCCCATCACAGTGGCTGCTTTCCTGCACTGCTGGGTGTTGGGTGTTATGGGGAGAGGAGCAGTGTCAGGTCTCCTCTGAAGTCACACAGGACCAGCAAATCCACCTTTGCATTGCTGTGGGAACTGTTCCTTTTGCTGCTGGGTTTGGAGTGGACAGCTGGTGTGCCTAAAAACGGACCAGACTGAAGGAAGGATCATCTTTGTGGAGAAGACCATCTCCTGTTTCACTTTTCCTGTGCCCTCTGGATATATCACTGTGCAGGCAGCAGGAAGGAAAAGAGGCTTGCAAGGCATTTCTTTATATGGATGTAGGTTGGTTTGAGAACTAGAGCAGAATCTTGCTTTGCAGGAGGCACACAGGTGTCTGTTGTCTCAGGAGGTGAAGAACTGGAAGAACAATTGTTTGGGGTCTCTTCTGGAAACGGGTGAAGGAGAAGGGTAAAAGCTGGTGATAGTGAAGCTCCTGTGGGCTCTTGACTTTGGAGGCATATTTAACGTTTTGGCTTTCCAGGCTCTGGATCCAGGTGCTGCTTGAGTCGAGGTTGAATAGGTTTGTCCAGCGTTTCCTGTGCCTTCTCTGGCACATTGCAGCCCAGTGAGGATGAACCCACCAGTCAAGGCAAGGACTCCATTTCTGGTCATTCCTTTGTTCCAGGGAAATACTTGGCAGTGAGCGCTGTCCTGTGTTTACCTGTGTCTCCTTTTAATCTGTGCAGGCTCTTGCTGAGTAGCTGTGGAAGATCTTCAAGCCAAAACACAAGTGGCCTTTGTTTCAAAGCATCAATTTGTGTTGGCAGCCAGGTCTGCAGTGCATGTGCTTTTCATTGACTGCTGCTTCGGCTCAGCTTCTCACTCCTGCCAGCTCTTTTTTAAACTTCATACAGAAATGTTTTTCCTGAGCTTAAAAGGCTGACCTGTGCAGTACTTCTAGTCTTAACTTAAGCCTTGTCTTTCTCAGGGAAGCAGTCTCTGTCTGGTCACAGAATAGACTGCTTACCTCTGCTCTGGGAGATAACAAACACAGGCTGTCTGATCAGCAAAGACAGAGGCAAAGGGGGACTTCAGGGTGGTTTCCCAAAGCCTGGTCTGTGTGCCTGGGATGAGGAGTTTTGCTGTGCCTGCCCAGCTCTGACCTTTCCCAAGCTTGCTTGTCTTAGCAGTTTGGGAAAGTTGATGGGTGGGTGCTATTTTGATACTCTTTGCAGACTGTTACTGCCTGGGGCTGCCCCTTTTATTTGATCAGCTTTCAAAAATCCATCCTCTGTGCTCTGATTCTGACCTTCTGAAATTGTTCTGCAAGGGCCTCTTTTGAAAATGCGTTCTGATCCTTAAAAACTGAGTGCCACCCAGGCAAGGCCCATGTTTTAATTAAAACATTTCTGCTGGTAGTGGACAGGTGAATGCTGAGGTGTGCCTCTGAGAGCAGAATGAAGAGTGCAGGGTCCAGCTGCAGAATTCAGGACAGAGCAGTGAGGAGCACTCCTGAACTCCTGTGTCCCTGCACAGGGAGTGTGCACAGCTTGTGTGTCAGGAGAGGGGGCATGGCTGGTTTTAACTGATGGTTCCTCCTCTGAGATGGTGCCTGCCTGTGGGATACCAGTGGCCTGTCTTCTCCTTGTCAGATTAGGCTCTGACTTGGATGGAGCAGGCAGGGATTTTGGCATCTGTGAACTGGAGTGTGCACAGGGGCCCCCGAGCCTGCGTGGATGGGATCCACCACCGGCAGGAGGTCTGCACCTCTGTGAGGTGTGTTGGGATTGATGGCTGCATTGTGCAGGATGATGAATGAAGAAAACTGATACAGGCAGATTCCTGGCTGGAAGGTGGTGTGACACATCGGATTTCAGGGCATGAACCTTCCCTCTTTGGAAAACAAGATGTTGCATGCTGGGGGAAAGCAGTGACGTGGGCTTGCTGTCTGTGCTGGGACCCGGGGCAGAAGAGGGCTGGGGTTTAAGTGAGTGAGGGTTAAAGTCTCTTTGTATTTCAGCCCCTGGCTGACCTGAGCTCAGCTCCCAGGTGATCTCTGTCCTGTAAGACAGCAGTGAGTGTGAGCGCTGCGCTCAGACCTTGGTGCTAATGCCCAAGATGTTTGTAGCTCCTAGATGGAAGGCTTTGTGAGCCTGACAGGTCTGTCCCCAGAGCCATGGCTGGTGGAGGCCAAGCCCCATTGTGGCTGGGGAGGGGAGGCTGCTGTGCCCCTGGGCAGCTCTGGGGGGGCTGTCCCTCCTGTGAGTGGTGCTGGCACCAGACAGGCACCGTGTTGCTCAAGACCTGCCTGTGAACGCTCTCCTCCTCCTCGCAGTTGCTCATTGGCTTCTCTGGCAGCACAAAGGAAGCCTTTGATTCAAACCATGCAGTGGCTGTCCAAATGGTTAAGGGCAGGACAAGCTGTGGCTTGCAAGTGCCTTTATTGCTCTGCAGTGCGGCGTGCCTTGGTGTGTGTCCTGGCTCTGCTGGGGCAGCCCCTCACTCCTGTGCCACGGGGCTGCTCCTGCTGCTGGCACTGCCTGCATCGCTGGGGAGCATTCCTGGGAGAAAAACCCAGGGAGTTGGTCTTTCCCAGCAAAGACAAGGCCGGAGGGAATAAAGCCAGTCTCATAGGGTGCCACAAAGGGCAGTGCAGCCAGTTCTCCTGAACCACTCGTGGGAGCATAGGTGGGTTTGTGCTGCTGAGGTCGAGTTATGCAGTTGCCTTTGCAGAGGGACCGACAGCAAAAGTCTCTTTCAGCAGCTGCAGGAATTGTGCAAATTGTCTTGGACAAAAAAACCCCCAAAGCTTCTCATGAGTTACTTGATGTTCTTGGGCAGGTACTTGGTGTTCCTCTCCATCCATGTGGCCTTCTGTGAGCACCCTGAGCCTGGCACACAGCACCTGGCAGGTGCTATGGGAGTGGCCAGTCCTTGGGCAAAAAACTTCTTCTGTAGCAGTGAGATCTTGTTCTGTGATCGTTCTTTCCTCCTGCTGGGTTCAGTCAGTTCTTTGTCCACCATATTTTGAGCAAAAGCTGAGCGACAAAGGCAACATGTTTGATTTTTTTTCCTCTCTTGAGTTAACTCCTGATGGCTCTCCCTGCATGTTGTGTGTGTGATTGCTGGGCCCCCACCAGCACTGACCCTCCTGCCCCTGTCCTGTGTCTCTTGCTGCCTTTTTCTGGCTCAGGTGCAGCTGCTCCTTTTCCAGTTGTGCCTCCTCTCTCCAGCTCTTCCTGGTTCCTGCTCTGTGTGCAGACCTGCCATGGCATGCCACACGCCCCCTGCTCAGGCTCTGCTGTTGCTTGGTTTCTCTGCAGTGCCTGCCCCTGGGCACTGCTGCCTCCCCAGGTGTGGCTGCCTTCCTCCTGCCACCCTGAGGTTGCCTTTGTCTCCTGGAGCCAGGCCTCCAGTTCACAGCAGGTGATGAGAAATCAGAGCAGAGCTGGGGCAGGGCTGCTGAGATCTTCAGGTGCTCCTTGGAGATCATGGGCCTTTCTGGGTAAGGATTCTCCTGCTCAGCTGAGGAAAAGTCTCAAAGCTACGTGGCCTGAAGCAGAAGGCATTAATCTGAATGGTTAACGTTTTGGCAAGGAAATGACAAAGACTGTCATCCTGGGCATCCTTCACCATCATGTTTTGTTCCTGTGGCCTTGCTGGGGTTTTGGCTGGGAATCCTGCAGACAAGGGCCTGCCATGGGATTGATGGAGCAATCCAGTGTACCTGCCTTGCTGAGTGGCCACACTGAGCAGCAGGGCACCTCAGGTACCTCAGCACAGCCTCTTGCTCTCCAGGATCTGCTTGTCGAGTGGCTGTTGCCACTGTTTGTGTGCTCCCTCGGCATTTGGCTGCTCAGGGTGTCCAGGTTCTCTTTGCACTGGTGGCTTTGTGACTGCCCAGGAAGGGCTCCTGGTTCTCCAGATGTGTTGGACATCAGCTTTTCTGCTGCAATGGAGAAAAGCACTTACTTTTCAAGGAGCTCTGGTTAGTGTGACTTTCTGTCTCAGTGAGTCTGTTACAGCAGAGCTTTTCTCCAGTTTGACACTGGGGCTTTGCATTAGATTGATCTGTAGCAAACGTTTCTCCTGGTTATTGATTTGTAAAATATTCCAGAAAGTGCCCTGCTGCATGTTCTTCCCACTCAGTGACTTTTTTTTCCATTTTTAGCTGAGATAATGTAGCAATGTCTCATAGAGGAGCTACTTCTTAATTAATATTGCATGAGCAGAAGAAATATTAGCCTCTCCATCTGCTTTCCTATTTTTGTGGCTTTTAATATAGATTCCTAAATGGCTTTAATGAAAATAAACAAGGGACTGTTCTTTTCTGTGCCCTCTTGGCTTTCAGAGGTGATACTGCAGCTCCAGCCTCCCTGGTGGTGTTTTTCCCAGGAGGAGAGTCCTGGACAACAGGGCTTCCCTGCACCGTTGTAGATGATGGCTGTGAAATGGGGCTGATCCTCAGCTTTCTAGCAATGGAAAGAGGAGGATCTTGGAGAAACCTGCAGGGCTGTAGGACAAAGCTGGAGACAGCTGTGGGGAGTTGTGGATGGGGCCAGTGGCACACAGGTGGGAAGTGGATGTGCAGTGCACAGCAGGCAGTGTCCATGGATGGACCAGTGTTCCCCAAACACTCATGAGGGGCACAGAGATCCTGTGAAGCCAGCAGGGAGCCCTGGGCAGCCAGTCCATCCTCCCCAAGCTTCAGAGGCAGCCACAGGTCAAAACCCAGCCTGGCAGAGCCCATATAAATGAAGGAGGCCCCAGTGCAGGTGAGGGAGTGAGGCCTGTTTCAGAGGTCTCCTCAGTGCGTTTTCACAGCAGTTTTTACTTTGCAGCACTGTGGTGGCTGCCAGGAAAAGTGACTGCCTCTCCTGGGAGAGATTGCCTCTTTCCTTCCTGCAGGAGGGGAGCAAGCAGGTTAAACCTTTGGTAAACCAAGTGATGGAGCAGGATGCTGCAGAGATTCACCTGGAGCGAGACCCACAGCGTGGCTGTGCTCTGTGGGGAGCCCAGCAGCAGGGTTGCCCCACATCCACTGCTGTGTGGTGGCATTTCCCAGCCTCCATGACTTCTCCTTGTCCCTGGGAGGGCAGAGGGGCTGGGGGCATGCCTGTGGGTGGGCTGTGCAGAGGCAGCAGCAGGAAGGGGTGCACATCTGAGTCCCTGCAGTGGTTGCCAGAGCATGGGTGTCGTTTTCAAGGCCATGGCACTGGATGAACCGTTTCTCCCAAGAGCTGTAAGCTGTCTGGAGAGTTTGGCCGGCTGGATCTTCATGGCAAATACATCTGAGTCTCTGCAGGCGTATAACTGAGGGGAAACTTAGCTGTAAATATACTGACATGACCTGGAGAGAGATTTAAAATATTTATCCTAGAGCAGAGCTGGGGATATAAATAAGCTCCCTGCCTGTTTCCCTGCACGCAAGGCTCAGGAGTGCAGCTGTCCCTTTGTCCCCAGCTCGCAGAGTCCTCCTTGGGACCAGCAAGTTGCTTTTGGGTGGGCTTGAAGTCCACACAGAGGGTGTAATCATACAGCTGTCAGCAGAATGGAGAGGGTATTTGCAGTAGTGTAGATGTGAATTTTCGACTGCAGTGTCTGTCCCCTCGTTGCTCCTGCAGCCGCTCTGCAGCTCTGGGCGTGTCTGTGGAGTTTGCTGGTGAGCCATGCCTTGGGGTCTGCTGGGGAGGGCTGTAACCCTCTCCCTTGGCCCCCTGAGCAGGCAGGGTGTGCAGGATGTCCAGACCAGGCACAGGTTTGGGTGGTGCTGGGGATGTTTTCTGCCTCCTGGTGGGTTTGCTGGCAGCACACGGAGAAGCAGCTCACTCAAGCACTTCCAGTGGGAAATAGTTTTCCTTCTCCAGCAAACAGTCCTGGGAGGGCAGGGGGGGCTTGCTGGCAGGAGTGCCCAGTGCAGCCCAGGTGACCTGGGGAGGAGCTGGCTCTGGGCACAGCTCTGTGTCCTGTGGGTGTAGCTGAAGCAGCTGGCTCTGCCTGCAGGCCTGGTGTGCATGCTGCTCCTCTCTGCTCTGCTTCCCTTGCCCTGGCCTCTTCCCACCCCCACCCCCACGCCCTTTTGTCTTTACAGCCTGAGCTCCCATTCTCTGGAGCCCTGGCTGGGGCTCCTGTTTGCTGAGGGGAAGTGCCAGACAGTTTTATGGAGCTTCTTCTGTTTTTCCCCGTCATCTGGACGGTGTTTCAGCAGGAAAGAGGCAGAGCCCTGGCCAGGAGCTCCATCCACACACACACACAGCTCTGTTATGGGGGAATCCCTCCTGGCTGGGCTTGGGATGGCAGGAGCAGCATCAGCCTTTGGCCCTCAGCCTGAGAGCAGGGATGTGAGGATGGGCTGGCAGGAGCTGGGGTGATGCCTGGAGGGGCTGCCCTGGGATGGGCTCTGGGCCACACAGACCCTGTGAGTGCAGCAGTGTGGCCTCAGTGCCACGGGCCGTGCCTCCAGCCCCGGGGCAGGGAGTGATGAGCTCTGTCACAGCTCTTCCCAGCTGGCAGGACCTGCCTGTCCAACACTGCCTGGCCTCTGCTCTACCAACAGGAGTTTCTCGTTCTCACATGGCCCCTGCTTAAATTGTGGGGGAAGCATCGTCCTTCAAGGCCACTGCACAGGAAGCCTGTGGCTCCTCCTGGTTCCACCTGGCATCTTTCTGTCCTGTTTCCTTCGGTGGGAGCAAAGTGCAGTGCCTCTGCTGTGCTGCCCAGAGAGCTCAGCCTTCAGATGTCTGTGTCTCCTGCCAGCAGCAAGCAGCAGGTGTTGGTGAGAAAAGCAGGGAATTGCTCAAAGGCTCAGAGCAAGCCTGGGAGAGTTGGTTGGCAGGACCAGTGGGTGCAGCAAGTCTGTCAGTGGTGCTGAGTCGCCCTTGAAACATTTGTGTTTCTCACTGGGGCTTGGCAGTGCAGCTGGCAGTGTCTGCTCAGGAGCCTTTGGCTGGTGCCCCAGCAGAGATGGTTTAATTGAGGCAGCAGGATTCCCAGCTCCTGAGCTGGGCTCGAGGCCTCCTGTCTCACTTGTTCCTCTGTCTGTGTTTATCTGCTGTGAAGGTGCTGGCCTGGTTGTCCCGTGGCCACCAGTGCCTGTGATGCCCAGCAGGCAGCTATGGGGGCACTCACTGAGCCAAAGCTCCCTTTTCCCCAGGGCCAGCACACAGCTGTGCCCTGAGTGTCTGGGCAGGAGGAGCTGTGACCTGCCTGCTGGCTCTGCTCCTCTCTCAGCTCTGTGACTGCAGCACTGCACTCGTGGCTTGGGCTGGCTGCTCACAAGGGGTGTCTGGGCTTCTCTTAGGGGGGTCTAGGAGCACACAGTGACCCAGAGGAATGGCATTCTTTCCCTGGGGCAGTGTCCTCTGGAGATGTCCCCTCTTGCAGCAGGTGCTGGGAGCCTGGGTGCAGCAGAGCACAGCCTGGAGTGGTGTCACCGTGCTCCCGGGGCAGACGGGCAACTCCTGCAGCTCCAAGGCCAGTTGTTCTGGTTCAGCAGCCCCAGCAGTTTCGGGGAGCCAAGGAGCCTTGGCTGCCATGGGGAGTTCCCTCTCTTGCTCCAGCTTTTTTCTCTTTGAGCAAGGTGCTGGGATGTTGGGAGAAGCTGTGGGGCAAAGCACCATACAGTCGTAGGGGCAAATAAATGATGTTTTCCCAAGTTCCCAATCACCTAGATCCACCCTAGTAGGACCTGGAGCTCCTGGTCCTGTTTCTCCTGCCTCATGAAGCCAAAGCCACTCTAGCAGAAGATTCCCTGCAAGTGCTGCTTTGTGCCCATGATTGCTTTCCTGGGTGCAGAGTTTTTGATTTTACTCGAACTGGAGTGGGGAAACACGTCGTTTTAAAACCCTTAAATGATGAGTGCCCAAAGGCTTTCCAGATGCTGGGCTGCTGGCTGCCTTCAGAGCTCCTCGCCTGCATCAAACCATTTCCATCTGGCCTGCTGGTTTATTGCAGCTCTACCCATCTGAGAGGCTTTCTCCAGTGGAACCTCTGGCATGGAGGAGCGGGCTGGCTGGAAATAATTTGGAGATGCAAATATCTGCGTGTGTTTGGCTTGGCTGCTGCCCCAGCAGTGTCTGCAGTGGAAGGGGCTGTGTGTGGAGCAGCCATGCTCCCAGCAGCTGCTTTATGTGGCTGCAGGGGCCAGCCCAGGAGGCAGGGGGGGTTTGCTCGTGTTACTGGGCACTCCTGATTCTCCTTCCTTGCTCCTTGGGGCGAGCGAGCCTGCTGGCTCTGCCTTTGTGACCAGGAGGGGAGGAGAAGCTGACCCGGGTGTCGTTCCCTGTTCTGGCATGCCAAAAATCCGCTTTTGTAGGAGCGTGCTGGTAATGAGCTGTGCCAGGAAACACATGGCCTGCTGCAGACGTGAATGGGAGGTCTGTCTGGGGCCCTGTGCTCCCGGGGAGCCTCGCAGGGACAGAGCACATGTGGCACTCCGTGTCCTGCACTGCCTGGGGAGCAGAGGGTGGCATCAAGTACAGAGTGCCTGGCTGACCCAGTGGTGGCAGAGGGGACAGGACAGGAGGCCAGGTGAGTGGTTTTGCTGCCTGCTGCTCTTGGTGGCTCTGCTGGTCTGGAGAGGGCTGCCTTGCTGCTCTGGAGATGGGGCTGTTTGCAGGGAAGGCTGGAGTGGAAGGAGCCCAGGCACTGCAGGCTAGCAAAGGGCTGCTGACAGCTTGGGATGGCAATTGTGGATGGGGGGAACAGGGGAGAAATGTCAAGCCCACTGTGTCCTAGGTGTCCTGTGGGCAGAGGGGCTGTGCAAGCTGTGCCTGGCAGCAGCAGGAAGAGCAGGCTGTCAGGGGAGAGATGCAGTCCTGAGCATTAGCAGCACTTCAGTGTCTTGAGTGTTGCTCCCTTGTAGGAGGTGCTGCCAAGCCTGCATGGGCTGAGCAGTGCACACCCAGCACACGAGGAGTTAAACCTGCCTGCAGGCAGTGGAGCCCTGTTCTGACAGAGGGCTCCTCAAGTCCTCTGGACCAGCAAGCTCAGGATGCTCTAGCTCAGTGATTTCATTGCCCAGCCTTTGGAAGCAGGCCAGGGCTTGAACGCAGAGTTTGCTGCTCTTTGATCCAAGAGTGACTAAAAGCAAAGCCTGAGTGCTGGAGCCATTCCCGAGGACTTGGCAGCTGAGGGAATTGCTGCTTGCAGACAATGACGTTGGAGTTGCTCCTGAAGACAAGGCCTGTTTGATAATGCTTTCTGGGAGCCTGATGGTGAAACCTGTGAGAGGCCAGGACCCCAAGCCCTAACGCCGTCCCTGCTGTGCTGTTTGTGGCCTTGGGATGGAGGTCATGGGCTGTTCTGAAAATGTGCCCGTGGCTGCCTTTGACAGCAGACTTCTGCGGTGGCCCAGCGTCTTCCTGAGAGAACAGGTGATGAATCAGTCCTGTGTTTGGGACATGGGACCTGGGTCTGAGCTTCTCAGCCTCTTCTGCTCTTTTCCTCTGGGGATTGTCTTTCCTGTGGCCCTCAGCTCTGCCCCTGGGCTTGCAGGGAGCCAAATCACCCTCCAGGCTGTGCTTCTGGTTTGTTGGTTTTTGCTTGGGGCTGGCAAGGAATGCTGCTGAGGGATGCAGGGGCAGCCCTGCCCTGCCTTGTTACAGGTTTACAGAGCTGGGAGCGAGTGCAGCTCTGAGATAGGAGTGAGTGCATTAGCTCATCCAAATCCTCCTTTTCCTTGGTGGTTTCTCATCAGAGAGCAATAGCCTGTACTGCTGCTGGACAAACTGCACAGGCTTTGTTTGTTTCTTCAGTGGTCTGAGCAGTGGCAGAAGCACAAAGGTCACAGTGTGGATGTGGTGGGGTGGTCACGTATTGGGAGTGGATTCCAAGGGGGCTAAAAGCTCTCACTGCCACCTTGCTTTGCTGAGGTTTGTTCATCAGCTGACACATCCAGAGTGGGTAGCAGAGTTAAAAAGTGGTGAAAGGGTCTCTGAATCCTGGTCTTTCTGTCTGAATCCCAGGTGCTGCAGCCTGGGGATAGAGTGAGGCTACTCCTGCTCTTCACCTGCAGTTGGTGGTGGGGACTGGGGCATCTCTGGCCAGCTCAGCTTGTTCCCTCCCAGCTGTATCCCTGGACTCCATCCTGCAGGAAAGTGCATTGTGTGGCTGTGCAGGGCCTTCCCTCAGTGAGCTGCTGTGCTCCTAGGGTGCTGCAGAGGGCCCTGCAGGTTTGGGGAGCCAGGGGGAGCAGGCTTCCCCCCCGTGGGCTGCAGCAGTCCCTTCCCAGGGCACCTTTGCCAGCTGTGAATGAAGATGGGCAGGGGACAAATGTTCAGCAGTGTGTTCCACAGCTCTCTGTCTCCCTCAGGGCTGAGCTGGTGCTGTAAATACATTCAGCTCCCACCTCAGGTCTGAGGCTTGCAGGCTTGTTGTGCAGCCCAGGAAGAGCTGGGATAGCTCCTTGTGAGCTCCTTGCTCTGCTCTGAGCCCCACTCTGCTGTGAGAGGCCAGACAGATGCTGGCCACTCGTGTCCTCTGCCAGAACAGCTGGCTGGGCCAGTTTTTGCAGCTGGCTGCTTCCATCACATCCTGGTGCTTCTGGGTCTCGGGTTTTGTTTGCTCTAAGCCAGGCTGTCCCCCTCCATAGCTGGGGTAGGCCTGAGGCCTCCTGGCAGGGAGGAAGAGCATGGCTGCCTCTTGGAGAGGAAGGATGGAGGCAGTTTGGGTGCCCTGGGCTTTGCTGTCCTGGGGACTGGAGATGAACTGCAGATCCTCCAAACTGCTGCTCCAGGTGCAGAGCATTAAAGGAATTGGCTTGCACATCGGGCTGGGCTGACCCAGGGTGAATTCTGCTCAAGTGCTCCTGGAAGCAAGTCTGCAGAATAATGCTCCTGGGGCCTGGCTGGAGAGTGGGGCTGGGCTGCAAGCTGCAGGAGCACCACAGTGCTGGCCTTGCTTTCCAAACCGGGAAACCTTATACTTGCACAAAGCCCTCTCCCGAATCCCATTCCCATGCTTTTAGTTCCTTGTTTGGTTGCAAGGGGCTTTGGGATTACTCATATCCTGTGGTGTCTCAGAGATTGGTGAACTCTTGGGTTCAAAGTGGGATGGATTCTTTCCTTTTTCCCTTTCTGTCCTTTGTCCAGAGCTCTTTAAGTTTGGAGGAGCTGTGCCCAGGAGCTGTGCCTGGGGGAGAACTGGCTGTGGGCGCTTTGGGGTCGGTGGATCTCCCACAGGGGATGTGGAGCGTTGCACTGTCCTTCAGCTGCCTTGCCTGTTGCCTCCCCAGCAGGGCTGTAGGTGAGAGGGGTGGCTGTGGGCTCAGCAGGAATCTGGGGCTGTGCAGCAGCTGAAGGCTTTGTGGCTGAGGCTGCATTCCCAAGCGATGTCGTTAGGGAAGGAGACTTTGGGATTTTGGGATCGTTTCAAGATGCAGGCAGCCTGGGCTGTCAGGCAGGGCAGGAGGTGTGCTGCCTGGTGTCCCCAGCTTGCACAGCTGCTCTGCAGTACCCAGGTGGTGCTGGGCTCCCGGGGTGTCCCCAGGTGAGCCCGTGGAGCTGGCACACTGAAGCAGGGAGTGGAGATCCCAGCTGGGGTCGGGGCCTGGCTGGTAGTGCTGCCCCGTGTCCTTGGAGCCTGCAGGGTGACCAGGAAGGTTTGGGCTTGGTGCCATGGCAGGGCTCACCAGGCAGCTTCCCTGGTGCTCTCAGGCCTCTTGTGGGGTGCAGAAGGTGGGGTGCCTTCACTGCCAAGGGGGTCCAGGCTGTGCCAGGACCACAGACCCTCTTGTTGGCTGCGGCCCTAAATACAGTCCTAGAGAAGGCTGGTCTCCCAAGGGTGAGTCCTGCCACCCCACACCATCTCTGGCTTTCAGCAGAAGCCCAGCACCCCATGAAGGTCTGCAGCCCCATGCTGGGGGCTGTTCTGCTCCAGCAGGGCCCCCAGCAGCTTTCCAGGGGGTTGGCTGCCATGGGGCTGGCTCTCCTTTACCAGAGCTGTGGAGAGTCCTTTGCTTCCTGGTGATCCCATAGGACTGAAAACTTACTCTGCAGAGCTTCAGACAGCAGTGACTGACTCCTTAGGGCTGCTCAGAAGTCTGTCCTGGGGATGGCTTTGTTGATTTTATTTGTCACCTGAAATGCTCTGCATGTAGGTCAGGTTGGAGTCCAGCAATGGCTGAGTCCTGGGGATGTCCCAAGACGAAAAGGTGAATTGAGATACACTTGTTAGAATCTAGGCCTGCTAATGCAGATGTGTTAGTGCCCCTGGTTTTTCCTGGGAAGCTGCTGTTTGCCTCCTCAAAAAAATGGAATTAGTTTTGGTCAGGGGGTACCACTGCCTGAAGGATGCTGTGTTCCTGCACTCTGATCTTTGCCAGAAGGATGATCTCAGAGCCAGGATGGGGAGCTGATCCTGCTCTTCTCTCCATCCTTGTGCACCCTACCAGTCCATGTCCCCTCCCTGGTGATGATTTCCTTTGTGGTGTGTGGGAATGATACCCTGAGGACCTGTAGGTGCCAGTTCAGCCTCCCTACACAATCCACTTAACCTTTATCTGCCACCTCAGCAGGAGGGTTCTGCACTTCAATTCCTTTGGGTAGCACACCCCTGGGTGTTCTCAGGTGTGCTGCATTCCAGACCTGTTCATCTAACCTGGCTGAAGCTTTCCTGAAAAGCTTTCTGTAGCCACAGTTGGGGCAGTTTTAGGCCAGAAACACGTGAGGAGGGTTTCTTTCTCTCCAGCCAGGGGTGGCTGGTGTCACATGCATATGCAGAGGCTGGTGTTTGCCAGCACACACACATTTGGGACTGCTCCATGCTGGCTCTGCAGGACCGTGGCTGGCCCAGCTGTGCTGCTGCTGGGGGAGAACTCTGATCCCTGCTGAGGCTGATGTGGCATTGCTGGATAGTTTTTGAGGTGACTCTCACTAAGTTTTGCTGTGTTCAGCAGCTCCCAGCCATGTGTCCCAGCCCAGATGAGCTCATGAAACCACAGCAGAAGCTGTTGGGAGGGTGTCCAGTGTGAGCTGGGGCTGCCTTTGCTCTCTCCTCTGGGGCAGCCTGCAGTGGCTGAGCCACGCAGGAGAGCTGGGAGCTCCTCCAGCTGCCGAGTGGAGCAAACAGAGTCATTTTCTTTATTCAGCACAGGTGGAGGTTGCTGGCTTTGGACAGGTTTTACCCAGGCTCTGGATAATGGCATCCCACACAGTAGCCCTCTCTCTCCTTGGACAGCTTCCTTGAGGCTGTCCCAAAAGCCCAGGAGGTGGAGGGGGTGCATGGACCCTGCAGCCTTTTCCTGGCCAGGGTTGTGCAGCTGTTCCAGGCAAGTGCAGCACTTCCCATCCCTGAACGCTGGGCCCTGGATTGAAGTCCTGTGAAAAGCTGTGTCCAGCTCTGGCCTTCTGATGTCTCCCACCCCAAAACTGTCTGGGCCACATCTGGCTGCTCCTGCTCTTTCCTTGCAGCCCCAGTGGGATGCACGGTTGGGACAGTGGTTTCTGGCACGTGCAGCCAGTTCACTGGTGGCACCTTGGATGCTGCTGTCAAAACAAGACACAATTTGTGCCTCTTGCTGCACTTTAACATTTATTTATCCCAGTCTGCCTTGACACTTGTGCTCGTGAGGTGTTCATCACAGGGATCCTGTTTGAGCTGAAATGGTTGTGCCTGGGGCATGTCTGGGGACAGTAACAGTCCTGAAGGTTCAAACCTGAGTGGGTTTGACTGCTCTGTTCCCCTTTCCTCCTGCCTGTCCGGCCCACCAGCCTCTCGTGGCGTGAGCTCAGCTCCTGATGTTCTGGAGCTTTTAGGCTGTTGGGCACATGGCTCTGTTGGGGTGAGGCTGGGTGCTCTGGGTGAGGCAGATGTGATGTGACACGTGTTCCTGCACGTTGTATCACCTTGAGGCATGTGTTTGTGCCGTGTTCGTGAGACAGCTGTCACAGGCTGATGGATGGCTCCTGCCTGCAGGGGAGGTGTGTGGCAGCTGGCCAGGGAGACTTCACTGGGCATGCTGACCCTTGGAGCACGGGATGTTGGTGGGACTTGGCTCAGAATGAGACCCAGGACAACGGGGCCATCAACAGCTTCCAGAGAAATGCACGGAGGTGGCTGTTCTGCTGCAACAGCCAAATTCACAGTTCACAGCTCTGGGATCAGAGGAAGTTCAGCTGGGAATTGTGACAGAAGGGTCACTGCAAAATCCAGCCCCTGCTCCTGGCAGATGTGTTTGGGACGGGTGTGAAACCCTCTGTGAGTGGCTGTGTCTGTGCCTTGCTGCTGCTGTGAGCCCAGACCAGCCCTGCAGGAGATGTGGGGCTGACACCAGGGTGCCCATGGGCAGCACTGCCTTGGGCCCTGCAGTGTGTAGCAGGCTCCAAAGGCTTTCAGCATGGAAAGGGTTCTTGAGGCTTTCTGGAATCTGGTGGTCTTCAAAACGTTTCTTTTGGAAAAGGATTCCTTATCCCCAGCTCTGTCTGACTGAGGTGTGTTGTCAAATTGTATCCCTTCACCAGGTTTTTATACAAAGGCCAGGTAGGAGGATGTGGCTGAGTGTCCAAAGAGGAGCTGCCTTTCAGCTGGACTTGGATGCTGCTCGTGTAACTTGTCCAGGCAACCACTTTCTGAAGCCATTTCTCTAGCAGAGCTGGGAGCACGCTGTTTTCACCACGTTCTTGTTCATCTTCATTCTGAGATACTCGAAATGTGCCTGGCTTGGCCCCCTTCCCTGCAGAGCATGGTGCTGGTGACAGAGTCCAAGAGCCATCATCGTGTGCTGAATTGCCTTTTGTTTGCTCCCCTTGCTTTTCCAGCTGGTAAGCAGAGCAGAGAGCCTGCAGAGCCGGCTGTGGGCAGGCTGCAGCCAGATTGGGGAACGTGTGAGCATCCCTCAGCAGCCAGGCCAGGCACTGCCCAGGGAGGCACTGCCTGCTCTGCTCCCAGCTCTTGGGTGGGTGTCAGTGTGTCAGGGAGGGCTCTGTGGGGTTTCCATCTCTGTGGAGAGGTGCCTCCAGCCCCTCAGGCCACTACCACACCCCAAGGACAGCTATTGCAGTTTGTTGTTTCTGCTTGCGAGTGGGCTGAGTCACCAGCACAAGTTTGTGGTGTCCCTGTTGCATCCTCCTGTGCTGTGTCCCAGCAGCTGCTGTGTTGATTCACACAGATGATCCTTGTTCCACAGCAGTGTTTCTCTGGGTGATTGCTGGGGGGTGTGGAGGTGAGTCAGAGACGTAGTCCTGAGGAGAGGGACTTTGAGGAAAACCTGGAAACAGTCTGTGCATGTTTCTGATCAGGGACAGTCTTGATGCAAGGCTGGAACCTGGGACACATCCCAAAAAAAACAGGACAAGAAGCACTCAAAGAAACATTGGAAGTGCCCAGGAAGCTGCTTGCTCTCCAGGGTTTTGGTGACTGCCTTCCTGGCTCCTACACTGCAGGACACCTCTCTGTTCAGGCTGGAAGTGTGACACCCAGGAGTGAGTGGGTCATGGGAGCTCCCTCTTAATGCCCCTGTCCCCAGGGTGCAGAGGACTCTCCTTGGCCGTGCCAAGCTCAGGGACTCCTGTTCCAGTGATTGCTGCAGGCAGGCTTAGAGCAGCTGTGCTGGCATCCGAGCTCGGATCTGCTAAACTCTGAATTAGGCTTGACAGTTGTGCTTCGAGCTACGTTTCTCCTAACGTGGCTCTGACTGCCTGGAGACCCTTGAGAACGACCCACGCTTACCTGACCCACCCTCCTCCTTGCCCTGCTCTAACCATGCCCTCCCTCTCCTGCCCTGCAGCTGTGGGGGCCCGGGCCAGCATCCTTTTCACCAAGGAGCCGTACTCGCAGGACGCCCTGCACGGCCGCGGCGCCATCCTCCGCTGCGAGGTGAAGGAGCCCGGGGACGTGGAGTTCCAGTGGCTGCAGGACGGGCTGCCCGTCCAGGACACGGAGCAGCGCTTCAAGGAGGGCAGCAACCTGCAGTTCACGGCCGTGGACCGGCACCGGGACGCCGGCGTGTTCCAGTGCCTGGCCAGGAACGTGCTCACCGGGGAGGAGGCGCGCACGGCCAACGCCTCCTTCAACATCAAGTGTGAGTGTGGGCTGAGGGCGGCCAGGCGGGCACCACAGCCTGCTGCTGCCCGCTGTGCACGGGGAAGAGCACTCTCCTGGGAGGGCCCCAGGCTGGAAAGAGTTCTTACAGGCTGTCTGCTAGTTCTTGTGTGGGTCAGACAGGGATGGGACAGGTTGGGCTGCTCCAGTAGGATTGCTCTCCAGCTGCCATGTCCATCCTGCCCTGTAGGCCTCTGGTGTCTTCTGGTGTCCCTGAGGCTGCCAGACATGCTTTCCCCTGCTGCCTTTCCCCTTTGGGCAAATGAAACTGGGACATTACTGCAGCAAGTGTGTCCTGGGCACCGCAGGTCCTTTCAGAACTCACCTTAACCCTCAGAGAACAGCTGCACAGGGCAGAGTGGGATCTCTGCAGTGTGGGTGTCTCTTTACTCCACGCTGGTTTGAGGGCATGTGTATCTCTAAGCGTGCTTGTGGCCTTGCTGCCTCCTCTGGTTATCGGTGAGTCACCCATAACCACCACCTGGGCTCTGTGGGTTTGGAGAGCCAGCTGTGTTGGTATTCTTTGATCCCACAGGGATTGAGACGGGCAGTGTGGCTCTGAAGCAGCCGGCCAGAGTAGCTGAGATCCAGCCCTCCTCCACTGTGGTGCTGCGGTGCGACATCGATGGCCACCCTCGGTAAGGGTTGCCTCCTGAGGAGTGGACCCTGCCAAGGGCCTCTGCACCTTGGCTGTGTGGTCTCTCTCTCTCTCTATCCCCCTCTCTCTCCCCCGCCACCTTTTTCTTTCTCCTCCTCCCCCCCCTCCCCTCCTCTCTCCCGCAAGAATTCAGTAGGGTCAGGGGAGGCGAAGGGCAGGATTGAGCCTGTGGCCGAGCGCCGTGGGAGAAGGCGAACGGCTTCCCCAGAGCCACCTAGCGAGGAGCACAGTAAGGATGGGCCGTCACAGTCCAGTTGCTGAGCTTCTCGGTGTGCTGCAGTCACTCTCCGTCGCTTCCCAGTCGTGTCCCGTCCACTCGGCTGCATGTCTCATGGCTTGGTGTCTGTGTGGGGCGGACAGCCAGGGCAGGGCCATCTCCGGGCCGTCTCCTCCGCACACCCGCTCCCGGGGCCGCCGGGCCGCGCCTGCCCCGCTCACTGCCGGCCCCTGTGTTGCAGCCCCGCGTGGCAGTGGTTCCGGGACGGGCGGCCCCTCCCCGAGGGCCGCGGCACGTACTCGGTGAGCAGCAAGGAGCGGACGCTGACGCTGCCCAGCGCCGGCCCCGACGACAGCGGGCTGTACTCGTGCTGCGCCCGCAGCGCCGTGGGCTCCGTCTGCAGCCGCGACAACTTCACCCTCAGCGTCGTCGGTGAGTCGTGCCCCGGCTGTGCGCCGCCCTGCCCGCAGCCTCCCCGTCAGCCTGGGGGTGGACCCGGCAAATCCTGGCCGGGCTGGAGCCCTGCCCCGTCTGTGGGGGTGAATTTGCCCCTGCGTCTTTCTGGAGCAGATCTGTGTTGTCTCCTCTTTGTGGCGGGGCACCCTGGAGGCTGTAGGTGCTGCTGGTTTTGCCAGTATTGTGCCATGTGGGTAGATGATGCCCTGTTGGCCACTGGAGGCAAGACCCGAGGAGGACAGGAATTGTTGACATTAGAGGGGTGGTTGGAACTGGACAAGGGAATTTTGCTGTCCAGCTTTGAGCTGTTTGCTAGGAACCAGAGTGCTCAGGGCCTTGCTGGAAGCAGAAGGGCTTTTCCCCAGAGCAGCTCCCATGTGCAGTCCTGAGCTCTGAGTCCATAACTCCAGCCGTGCTGGCACATTTGCCTCCTTCAGGCTTGCAGGGTGCACCCAGCCGTTCTTTGGGCTTTCCCCAGGGCACTGGTGTGGGGACACAGGGGCCCCTCTGTCCATCTCACCCTGCTGTGGTCTCTGCCGTTGCAGACGAGAGCTTTCCTCAGGCCGTGGTCGTCCCCCAGGACCTCATCGTGACCAAGAACGAGGAGGCCATGTTTGACTGCCAGTTTGCAGCCGTGCCCCCTCCCACGCAGGAGTGGCTCTTTGAGGACAACCCCGTCTCCAACAGATCCAAGTAACAGGGGCCCCAGTGATGTGGGCAGGGCTGGGAGGAGAGGGGCACTGTGCTCCAGAAGAGAGAGGTCAAACCCTGTCTGTCCGTGAGGGCAACATCAGAGTGGCCACGGGGATCGGTTTCCCAGCTTGACTGGCCTGGGTTTAGCAGGGAGTTGGTCCTTGTGCTTGGCATTTACCTGAACAGGACTCAGGGAGCAGTTTGTCCTCACACAAGTCTGGGGCTGTCAGTTCTAGATGCCCAGGCATGGTGGCCCCACAGTTAGGGATGTCTCTCAGCCCCGGACGTGGTGATTCTGTGGAGCCAGGGAAGCTCAATCCCCGGTCACCCACCTAGGGCAATTCACAGTCAGGGATGGGTCCCAGTGCCACATGCCAACACGTGGAGATCCCCAGACTTAGGAATGCCTCCCAGCCCCCAGCATCTGCACAGCAATCCCTGAGCCCGTGGATCTCCTGCACTTCCACATTCCTCCCCAGAGCCAGGAGTGTTTCTGAGCCCCAGACAGCCTAAGCATGGGGTGGTCTGCAGAGCAGGGACAGTGATCCTGGAGCTGGGGTGTGACTGTCCCAGGCTCTGGAAGGCCAGCAGTGCCACCTGGGATGTGACTGTCCCAGGCTCTGGAAGGCCAGCAGTGCCACCTGGGATGTGACTGTCCCAGGCTCTGGAAGGCCAGCAGTGCCATCTGGGTGCTGGATGCCCTTGGCCTGGCAGCCCCTGGGCGCCACCTGGTGTCCCCTGCCCCTTCTTCTGGCTCCATGTGCTCTCAGAGCTGGCTCATGCTTGGTGCTGCATTTTTTGGTGGGAGCCAGCTCTTGACCAAGAAAAAGACTTCTCTGAGCTCATTTCCCCCGTGAGGAAGGTGTCCCAGCCATCTCCTTGTTCATGTGTGCTGGGAAGCTTTGGCTTGGCTCCCCCTTGGTTCCACGGGCTCCTGCAGGACGTCTCAGGGCTGTAGCTGAGCCCGTGTCCTGCAGAGGTGCCCACTGAGCCCTTCCTGTGCCCAGGACCACCGTGTTTGCCAACGGCTCCCTGCTGATCACCCAGGTGAGGGCTCGCAGCACCGGTGTCTATAAGTGCGTTGGCCGTGGGCAGAGGGGCAAAACTCTGGTGCTGAAGGCAACTCTGCGGCTGGCAGGTGAGGTCCTGGGGCTGCTGGCAGGGTGGGCAGGGGGTCCCAGAGCTCCAGTGCCACTCTGGAGCTATGTGACAATACAGCAGTGGGTCAGGGCGTGCAGTGGTTCATCCTTGCTGTCTGCATGAGGGGAGCAAGCACAGCTTGTGTGCTCTCTCCTTTAAGTGGTGCCTCCCATGTGGATGGTGGTGCTGGTGGGTTGGCTGCATGTTCTTGCCCCCTTTGAGCCCTGTTGTCTCGTGTTCCCCTCAGAGATTGAAGACATGGCACCCTTCTCCCCGAAGGTGTTGACAGCAAACCAGGGGCATCGCGTGTCCTGCCCTGCCCCACAAGGCGTACCCACGCCCCAGGTCTGGTGGGAGAGGAACCAGGAACGAGTTCCCGCTGCTGGCAGGGTGTACCAAGAGGGAGAGCAGCTCATTTTCACCAGTATCACCGAGATGGATGCAGGGATCTACACGTGCCACGCTGCCAACAAGGCTGGAGAGAAGAAACAGGAGCTGAGCATCACTGTGGCTAGTAGGAAACTTTCTGAAAAGGGTGGGAGCAGAAGAGGGGCTGGATAGGGCGTTAGGGTGAGCTGGTTCATCACCTCACTGATACAGAGAGGCACCTCTCATGGCTGAGCTGTGGGGCCCCGTGGCTGGTTGCACACTGCCTGTGTGTTCTGCACTGCTGCTGGCCAGAGGGGCAGGGAGTGGCTCTGTGTAACCCCTTGCCTTCATGCCCAGCCATACCCAAATGGGTGGAGATGCCCAAGGACAGCCAGCTGGAGGAGAGCAAGCCAGGATACCTGCACTGCCTCAGCAAGGCCTCCCTGAAACCCACCGTCACCTGGTACCGCAATGGCATCTCCCTCTCTGAGGTGAGGCCACGAGGCAGGGCCCTGCCTCTCGTGGGCACTTCTGCTGGGCCCCCGCTCTGCTGCTGCTGTGTCTCACCTTGTTCTAGGCCCAGCCTCCCTGCCAGCCCCACTTTGGCCCTGTTCTGGCACCCATCCTGCTGTTGCGTGGGCGCACAGCTGGCGGTCTCTGGCAGCCAGCCCCGTGCTTTTGGGGCAGGGGCAAGACAAGGGTCCCCGCACCTTGTCTCAGTTCTGCGGGTGGGCCTCAGCAGGGATGTGTTTGCCTGAGGCCTGCGGGGTGTCAGCAGTGCCACAGGCAGGGCTGTGACGCTGGGCTGGTGACATTTGCCCCCGCCCCGGGCAGGACTCGCGGTTCGAGATCTCGGAGAACGGGACGCTGCGCATCAACAACGTGGAGGTGTACGACGGCACCACGTACAAGTGTGTGAGCAGCACCCCGGCCGGCAGCATCGAGGGATACGCCCGTGTGCACGTGCTGGGTACGCTGGCAGCCCCTCAGGCCCTCCCCGGGGTGCAGCTGGGGCACCTGCAGCTCCGGGGTGTCCCCGGCGGGGAGGGAGCCTGAGCGTCTCCTCTGTGCGTTGCAGAGAAGCTGAAGTTCACCCCGCCGCCTCAGCCCCTGCAGTGCATGGAGTTTGATAAGGAGGTGACCGTGTCCTGCTCGGCCACGGGCCGGGAAAAGCCCACCATCCAGTGGACTAAGACAGGTCAGGGGGTTTGGTTGGGGTGTGCCTGCTTGTGGCCCGAGGCCACGGGAGCTTGATGTGCTGCCAGCTCCAGCGTGGGTGAAGCAGCAGTGCGGCCCAGTGCTCCCTGCGTGACTGCTGTGTCCTCCTCTGGTGTCATGCAGATGGGAGCAGGCTGCCGTCCCACGTCAGCCACAATGCTGGCATCCTGTCCTTCCACAAGGTGAGCAGGAATGACTCGGGGAACTACACCTGCATCGCCTCCAACAGGCCCCAGGGCGAGATCCGGGCCACCGTGCAGCTCGTGGTAGCAGGTGAGGGCTCGGGGGCAGGCAGGGCCCTTTCCTGCTCTGCTGGGTTTGCCGGGGGGCACAGAAAGCAGTGTCTGGCCTGACCCCGAGCTGTGTCCCATGGCACTAGAGTGTCTGGTTTATCAGTGCTCTGCACACAGCCCGAGAGGGCACGTGCCACTGTGCTGGCTGTGCTCCCTTGTGGGAGCTTAGCACCATTCCCAGGAGCTGACAGCCTTCATGTCACCTCTCTGCCTTCAGTTTACGTCACCTTCAAGCTGGAGCCAGAGCCCACAACGGTGTACCCGGGCCACACAGCCATGTTCCAGTGCCAGGCAGAGGGGGACCCCGTGCCACACATCCAGTGGAAAGGGAAGGACAAGATTTTGGATCCCGGCAAGCTCCTGCCCAGGTACACAGCCTCCGTTCGTAACTGACACGTGGTGCAGCAGGACATTCCCCGGTATCCCTCATCCCTGCTCAGTATGAGGGTGCCAGTGGTGCAGTGCTGGGTTTCCAGCTTGATGGACATGTAATTGCCTCCATGTGCCAGGACCTGGCCTCTCCTGGCCCCAGGATTTCCCTTTCTGCCACAGCCTGCCAAGCTGTGATTGAGCTGCAGTCACCTGTTCTTACCTGCTGCACGGCCTGAGGGGGAAACTGATGGCACGGGGGATGTGGGGCTGAGACATCCTGGGGACGTGGGGCTGCAGGTGCCCCAAGCCTGCCTCTGCCCTCTGGCATTGGCAAAGAGCTCTGTGTGTTTGGTTGGCAGGATTCAGATCATGCCCAACGGCTCCCTGGTGATTTACGACGTCACCGACGAGGACTCTGGGAAATACACCT
Source organism: Sinosuthora webbiana (assembly GCA_013397395.1). NCBI lineage: Eukaryota > Metazoa > Chordata > Aves > Passeriformes > Sylviidae > Sinosuthora > Sinosuthora webbiana. The sequence goes on from VXBN01009093.1 coordinate 65,168, forward strand.
GCATTGCTGGCAACAGCTGCAACATCAAGCACCGGGAGGCCTTCCTGTATGTTGTAGGTAAGGAAGGTGCCCCGTGCTGGGACAAGACCTCCTGGGATCCCTGCAGGCCCTGCTCCTGGCCCTGGTGGTGCCCAGAGCATCCCCACGGGAATGCAGCGGAGTGTGCTGTGGGGTGTGCCCACCGTGCTGTGGGCTGGGTGAGGAGGTGGCCTGGGGGCACTTCACATCCCTCCAGCACATTCCTGAGCAGGATTTGGGAAATCCCTCCACACCCCCACGTGCTGCATGCTCTCTGCCTCACAGACAAGCCAGCAGCAGAGGAGGATGAGGGACCTGGCGGCCACACACCCTACAAGATGATCCAGACCATTGGGCTCTCCGTGGGGGCGGCTGTTGCCTACATCATCATTGTGCTGGGGCTGATGTTCTACTGTAAGAAGAGGAGAAAAGCCAAGAGGCTGAAGAAGCACCCAGAGGGCGAGGAGCCTGAAATGGAGTGTCTGAACGGTGAGGCCGGTACGCCTGAGGCTGGGGCCTCCCTGCTGGCCCCTGTCCCTGTGCTGCAGGGGGCTCCCAGGGACTGGGGTGACCCCTGACCCATGGCCTCTCACTCTGGTTTTTGGCTGGTGGCAGGGACCTGCTGCCAGGTGAGGAATGGGCAAGTCAGTGTGAAAGCTGAATCCCAGCCTCACATTGTCTGCTGAGTTTTGTATCACTCCTGCATCCTGGATCTGCCCATTCAGACTCCTCGTAAATGCAGATGTTCCCCCTCCCAGTTCTCCAGCACACAGCCATGTCCTGATCATGTGCAAGTTGCTGTGAGGGCCTGGCAAAACAGAACTGCCTCCTGGTTTTCTCCTTGCATTGGCACTTTGAACAGAGCCAAACCTCCAGGGGAGAAGTCTGGCTGTGGGGAACCTCCTGGGAGCAGGGGTGCAGGAGCATCTCAGCAGCTCAGTGCCCTGCATCTGTCACCACTGTGAGATCTTCCTGTGCAAAAGTCACAGGCAGCTCAGCTGTGCCAGCAGGCTCTGGCCAGCATCCCCTTCCTGGGAAGGAATTTCTGAGGTGGTCTCAGATTTTTATCTTGATGTGCCACATCCTCTGTAACAAGAGTTTGCCCTCAGTATCCCTGTCTGTCTCTGCTGCTTTTTTTTCATTGAATACAGACAAAGCATTTGGGGAGGCTCATGGCTGTGGGGACTGATTTCTGTGCTGGTGTCTCTAGGGCAGCCTGGCTGTGTCTGTTCCTCCAGCAGGTGCTCAGGTGTTGCAGGCAGGTGGGCAAAGCAGGCAGCTTCCTTGCACCCCTCTGGACTGCTGGATGCATGAATGAAGCCTCCTGTCCCTTTGTTACCTTGTCCAGGCTCTGTGAAACACGGCAGTGTCTGTTCTCAGAAGTGTCTCTGCCTGCTGGTGCTGTCTCTCAGTGGCAGCACACTCACTCTGCAGCCTTCAGCACTTTTTTTGGCACAGTTGCAGTGGTCGTCTTGTGTTATCCTCTTGGCTTCAGGCTTGTGGTCTTGAGACACGATTAGTCATGAGTGCAGCCAGCACAGGGTCAAACAGCCCTGCAGATAATGAGTGTAAAAACAGGGAGAGTGTAGGGAGCATCCAGCTTTGATTTATGGGGTAACTGGTGGTTTTTTTGCTTTTATCTCTGCAAATCTTAATCCACCGTGTGAGAGCAGACAGCTGTCAGTAGCCATGGCTCTAAAGTCAACGTGTCTCAGTGTTCACAGCTCCAGTCCTGCCTGTGGCAAAGCCTTGGTCCCTGTCACGGTGGCCAGGCGTGCTCAGGGTGTGCTGGTGCCTGTCCTGCACACGTGCATTGGAAGCAGGCATGGAAACACACTGTGATACAACAGCCTGTGATGGAAACTCCAGGCAGTGGGACTCCTGTTGGAGTTACCTCGTGCTGGGTTGTCTTAATTTTGTCATTTCCTATTGCGTGGCTGTTTGCCTAGTGCTTATTCCAGGAGCAGCTGAAATGGAGTGGTGTACAGAGTGATGCTGCAGGTGTGTGAGTGACCCTAGCTCTGGGTTGTTCCTTGTTTTAAACTCCAGCTCCTGCCTTCATCTTATGGAAAGTACTACTGCCTAGTCACCAGCTCTGATCCACGCAGTAAATACTGTCAAAATCAAGGTTTGCAATCTATGCAGTCATTTCCCTCCAAGCTGCCTGTAAAATGCAGGGTTTTCTGCTTTCTCAAGGCAATGATGTTTTGTCCTGTTCTCTGGCTTCTGTTTGTGCTGGGGAGATTCTTAGTGAAGTTCCTGTGCAGAAGGCTTGCTGGGGTTGATTGCAAGGACAGGTTAAAGCACTGCCAGTTAAAATCCAGGCTGGGCTGGTCTCACAGGTTCAGCATTTCCAAGGACATTCCCAAGGCTTGCAGGGAAGTGAGTAAGGAGCAGGAACATCAGACTGCAGCAGCTGATACCAGATAGACACGAGAGTCTCTTGGGTATCAAGAGGTTGTGGTTATAGTGAGCAGTGTCCGTCTGCTCCATCCCTGCCTCACCCATCCCATCCCATCCCCTGCTCTCCTCCTGCAGAGTTTGTCATGGTAGTTTGGATGCAGCCACTGCTTGGGGGTGACTGAGAGGCGTGGGATGGACAAGGCCAGATGGGGCTGGCTGGCTCTGGGACCAAAGCCATTGCTCAGCATCTGATTTCAAGGGTGGCTGCCGGGCTGCCAGAGATGGGGCAAAAACTGAGGCCAGGCCACTCTGCTGCCTGGGGCTGGACATCAGGCTGGAGTGCTTGGAGTGTCAGAGCCCCAGCAGGGGCTGAGCCCCAGAATAACTTTCACTGTGCGGCCTGGCAGGATGCTGCAGCTATTTGTGCTTCCCTGGCAGGCGGTGCTCTGCTGCAGAACGGGCAGATGACAGCGGAGATTCAGGAAGAAGTGGCCTTGACCAACCTGGGCAGCAGCTCTGGGGCCAGCAAGCGCCACAGCGCCGCCGACAAGATGCACTTCCCGCGGTCCAACCTGCAGACAATCACAACCCTGGGTATGCTGGGCCAGCCTGGCCCCGTCCCCACTCCAGCAGGAGTCCTGTGCCTGAAGCCCCAGCACATCCCAGCCAGAGAACAGGCTGTGCTGGGTGCACAGGGCCCTGCAGCCCCTGGAATGTCCGGCACACTGTCCTAATGCCCGCCGCCTGTCCCTGTGCTTGTCCGCACTTCCAGGCAGGGGGGAGTTTGGTGAAGTGTTCCTGGCCAAGGCCAAAGGCGCAGAGGATGGTGAGGGTGAAGCTCTGGTGCTGGTGAAGAGCCTGCAGACCAGGGACGAGCAGCTGCAGCTGGACTTCCGCCGGGAGGCAGAGATGTTTGGGAAGCTGAACCACGCCAACGTGGTGCGGCTGCTGGGGCTGTGCCGCGAGGCAGAGCCTCACTACATGGTGCTGGAGTACGTGGACCTGGTAAGGGCCTGCCAGCAGGGAGGGGACAGCAGTGGCTCTGGGGCCTGCAAGTGTGACAGCGGGCTGGAAGCATGGGGCAGTCAAGGTGTGAGGAGACCAGGCTGAGCTTACTGCTGTTCCCAGCCTCTGGAGGAGTCTCAAGGGGAATGGGAGGATCCTGCAAGACCTGGAAGTGACTTTGTCCTCTACATCCTCCTGATTTCTGGTTTATGTCCTTGTCTCAGCTATATAAGCTAAGCTGCAGGGCTCTATGCTCCAGAATGGCTGTGAATGCTAAGGGCTGTGAGGAGTCTGGAGTTTGTAGGAGAGAAATAAATTTGGGGCATGAAAAACCTGGAGATTTTAGGCCTGCTTGCCCTGATCTTAGCCAGTTGAGGGCCAGAAACAAGATACTGGCTTGCCTTACAAGGCAGGGACCAGGAGGACAGGCAGGAGCCATTGATCAGGAGATGAGGGTCTGTGGGCCTCCCACATTCTGGCACTGCAGGGGCCAGTGAGACCTGTCAGCAGGTAGAGGTGCTGACTCTGAAGTGCTGTCTGTCTCCCAGGGCGACCTGAAGCAGTTCCTGAGGATCTCCAAGAGCAAAGATGAGTCTCTGAAGCCACAGCCACTGACTACCAAACATAAGGTGACCGTGCAGCTTTGGAAGTGCCCTGGGGCTGGGGGCCCTGAGGAGGGCAGGCAGTGCTGACAGCTCTCTGGGGTCAGGTGTCTCTGTGCACACAGGTGGCCCTGGGCATGGAGCACCTCTCCAACGGCAGGTTTGTGCACCGGGATCTGGCAGCCAGGAACTGCCTGGTCAGCGCCCAGCGCCAGGTCAAGGTCTCCTCCCTGAGCCTCAGCAAGGACGTGTACAACAGGTCAGGGAGCCTGCCCGGGGAACGGGAGGGGAGGGAGTGGCCCCGGTCTCACCGCCTGCCCGTCCTGCCCGCAGCGAGTACTACCACTTCCGCCAGGCCTGGATCCCGCTGCGCTGGATGCCACCCGAGGCCGTGCTGGAGGACGAGTTCTCCACCAAGTCGGATGTGTGGTCCTTTGGGGTGCTCATGTGGGAGGTCTTCACGCATGGGGAGATGCCCTACACTCCACTGGCAGATGATGAGGTCCTAGCAGGTACGCGGAGCACCTTGTGCTGTCCCTGGAATTTGGTTTTCCTGCGGTGAGGGGGGGCCAGACAGGCCGTGTGACAGTGCTGGGGAGGCTGTCCCAGCCTGCACAGAGAGCTGCTGGGAGGATCCCACCCCTCCCCAATGGCCCCTGGGACTTTTCTTGTGGCAGGTCTGCAGTCAGGGAAGATGAAGCTGCCGCAGCCCGAGGGGTGCCCGTCCCGCCTGGCCAAGCTGATGCAGCGCTGCTGGGCCCCCAGCCCCAAGGACCGGCCCTCCTTCAGCGAGCTTGCCACCACCCTTGGGGACAGCCCGGCCGACAGCAAAGCCTGAGCACCCCAGCCCTTGCTGGTGAAGGATGTGGCGGGGGGGACAGGGGTCTGTCTGTGCCCGGGGAGCCCCTGGCACTCCCACAGCCCCTTGCTGAGCCCGACCCCGATGCGCCAGCGAGCAGCTCGGCATCAGCAGCTGCTGGACTCAAAGCACAAGCCAGTGTCCCCCAACCCCATCCCCCTGTCCCCAGTGGGTCCCCAAAGACAGCCCTTGCTGCCTCCTGCCCCCTGCCTGCTCAGCCCGGTGCCCTCAGGCTGCTGGTGTGGATGGAGCTGGGGCGTCCCTGCACGCCGCATCCATCTCTGCCGGCCTGGCCCGGCGCTCTCCGTCCGTCTGTGCTAGGCATGCCTGCCTTCCCCTCCCCGTGGGGACAGGCCAGCCAACAGGAGCACAAAGTGCCTGGCATATGAAGGAGCTCACTACCTTTCCCAGTTACCCTGTGCCTTTTTTTGTACTTTACGACTCTGGGCAGAGCCCCCTGTCTCCCTCTTCCAGAGCGCTGACTCCTCCCTACCATAGTATTTCTGTTACTGGAATGCAGCCTAGAGTGGGTTAGTTTGTTTGCTTGAGTGGAGGGTACTGCAGCCAAGAAGGGTTGGGTTTTGTTGGGTTTTTATGTGCTGCTCTCAATAAAGAAGGCGCTTTTTTTTTTTTTTTTTCTTTTGTCTTTGTAAAATACTGCTGTCAGATAGCGGTTTTCCTCCACATGGATCCTGGGAAGGGTTTGGTGCTCGTTCTTCAGGCTGTGTTTAACCCCTTTGCCCCCTTCTCAGGTGAATCTGAGCTGCTGTTCCCAGCCCTGAGGGAGCACTTTGCCTCAGCACTCACTGCCTCTCTGGGCAGTCGTGGGTTTCTCTCCAAGAGGGACTTGTCTCAAGAGGAAATGTCCCCCACAGACTCCAAGCAAACAACCACTCATGGACGTGTTGGTTGGCTGCCCCCACTGCAGGTACTGATTGGGTTTGTGCACCCACCTCTGTGGCCCACACTGGGGTTGTGGTTTTGTACAGGACATTTCAGCTGCTGCTCCTTGCAGGATGCTAGCAGGGCCAGGCCTGGATGGGGACACGGGGGAACATCCTGCTGTCACATGTGGTTTGCAGCCCTCTCCTCTGTGCTGATGGCCCAGAACAGCAGCAGGGCCCTGGCAGTCTCTTCTCAGGAGAGGAAAGGTGTGCACGTGGTGTACAGGAAGCCCCAGTCCCCACAAGGGACATTGATACTGGGTATTAGGGGAAATGCTTCCCCTCCAGGGTAATAAAGTCTGAGTCCCAGAGAAGCTGTGGCATCATCATCATCAGAGATACCCAATCCTGGACCAGAGAAGCCCTGAGCTACCCAGTGTAGTTGGCTCTGCTTTAATCAGGGATGGATCAGAAGTGTTACACTGTTCAGTAAATGTGCAATTTTGGCCACAGCTGGTGGCTCTCTGGGTGGAGCATCTCCCCGTGGGATGATGGAATTGTATCAGCCCTGCAGTGAGCCTCGATGGCCCATGGACAGCAGAGATCCCCTGGAGGGAAGATGGGTCCTGGCAGAGATAAAGAACACGGCCCCAGCTGGTTTAACAGCTGCCCATTAACAGAAGACACTGTTCTGTTCCCCCTCCTCCCTGGAGTTATGAGATAAAGAAAAACACCTCTTGAACCAGTTTCAACAGGTGGGAATAGAATACATCTTTCATTGAACCCAAGACAGGTGGGATCCAATTGCCCAGAGTGAAGGAACACCTTACAGAAGCCCATGTGTGGTATCCAGGGCCAGAAAGAACCCCGTGGCTCCATCAGAGAGAGCCACCAGCTGTGGCCAAAATTGAACATTTACTGAACAGTGTAAGAGAACAGCAAGCAGCTGTGTGTTAGTCCCAATGAACAACTCCCTGAAGCATAAAGACCTCCAAACCAGGTATTTCCAGCAGTCCCTGATGGTTTCTCGTGCCCTTAAGCTATCCAAACTCCCTCTGCATCCTCTGAGCAGCCCTGGTCTGTGAGTGCACAGATCTGCTGTGCAGCTTGAGGAAGGGCTTTTTGCTTTGCTCTGGTTTCCTCTGCTGCCCTGGGGCTCTTCTGCAGCTCTGTCAGGCACTTGTGTGGAAAGAAATGGGCCTTAATTGTCCTAAGCAGGCTCAGCTGGGGCTTCCCCACACTCTTTGAGCTGCTTTTAAGCTCAGGCCTGTGCTTTTAGGTTTGTTTTTAGCAAGATCCAGTATGGGTGAAGAGCTGGAAAAGGGTGAGTAGTCACTGGTTGCAATTGCCCAGAGGAGGATTGAGAAGGGATGTAGAGGGCTGGGGTCATGCTGGCAGCAGGGTCTGTGCTCCTCTGGAGCTGTCAGGCAGCTTGTCTGGAGGTAACTTTGGGGGAAAGCAGATAAGAGGCTTTTAAGGCATAGTGTTGAGAGCTGTGCCCTAAAGCTGTGTTAGAACAGGGCTGGAAATGGGAATTTAATGATGCAAGAGTTGTAAATGAGAGAATCCCTGAAGGCTGAAAACTTGCCTTAAGCTGCTCTCAGTTGTCAGTGGCTGCTGGTTTGGTTAAGTGGGGACCTGCTGGTACCTTGTGGCCCATGGGTGATGGTGGTTTGGGGACAGGGCTTGGCTCTCCAGGGCGGGTCTGGCTGCCTTGGTGAGAGATTGGCATCCCGGGAACCTGGGGCAGGCTGAGGCTCTGGGCCTGTTCAGAGCAGGACAGGCATCTTGGAAAGCATCCACAGGATGAGGCTTGGGGAGCAAACAGCCTTGCAATTGGAAGGCCCAGGGGAGAGAAGGAGAAAAGGAGTGTGTAGCTGTCCCGTGAGCAAGATCAAACCAAATCCTGCTACCTGCAGCCAGTGCACACTTGTGCTGAGCAGGGAGACTGCCCTGGCTGTGGCTGTCAGGTCCATGTGTTCATTGTTCCCAGCCTCACTGGTGCCTCCAGCCACGCAGAGGGTCCTGCTGACCCTTCCTCAGCCTGGCACGGCACGGCCAGGGCTTGGTCTCACCTGTGCCAGGTGTAGTCTGTGCTCAGCTCGAAGGGAGGGTGGCCAGGGCATGTGATGGGAGGCATGTGAGCTCCAGCAGCCGTGCTGGGAGCTATAAATGGCATGTGTGCTCACTGGAGGAGCATGGCTGGCGGGAGGAGGGGGAGGCGCTGGGGGCAGCCGGGGGGTGTTGGGGTTTGCAGTTACTCCCTTGCTCTGGAGGGGGTTGGCCCTGGGCTCTGGGGACAGCTGTGAGGGTTGCTGCTGAGCATGTGTGTCCTCTGAGTGATGAGGCAGATATGGAAAGGGCTTGTGCAAGATACAGAACCCTCCGTGGGGTGCCCAGGAGACAAAATGGGTCTGTGGTGGGACTGCTGCTGCCAGAGGTGAGGTCTTGCCCTGCGTTGCAGTTCCTGTTTGTAGGACAGGGTGTGGGAGACCGCCTTTTCCCAGCTAAGAATTCTCTGTCCTCACGGCTTTGAGCTCTGGGGCGGTGCTGTCCCTCTTGCACCTTTGCTTTGCACAGTCCCGTGTGGGCTGTCCCTCTGCTGTGGAGGTGCTGGGTCACGCCTGCACGGAGGATGTGACCTGTGCCGAGTGCTGGCAGCATCTGATGTGCAGAGCCGGGTCTGACCAGCCCCTTCCCACCTGTCCAGGTGCTCTGTGCCACCCTGCACGGCCGTGGGGCAGAACCACAGCCTCAGCCCCTGTGGGTTTGAAGGCCCATCCTGTTAAATGGGAGATCTTGTTTTCTAATAGTTCGTGATCAGCCTGTGCTTCAGCAAGGTGTGCCTTGGACATACCTGCTTCACTCCCGTGCCCTGCACGCCCCCGAGCGCCCACACCCTCTGGCTGCCTCTGCAGCCCCCCAGACGGCCCGCTGTCCCTGGAGGCTGTGACAACAGGCGGGGTGCGGAGCTGCCCGGAGCAGCAGCTGCGGGCACGGCTGGCGGTCAGCGCGGAGCCCCTCCCGGCCGGCTCCGGGCACGGCGAGGCGGGCCATCCTTGCGCCACGTGGTGTGTCCCCTACGAGGCCCCGCGCGCCCGGGGCTGGCGGTGGCAGCGGGCCCGAGGCAGGGCAGGCAGCGGGGCCGTCCCAGCGCCGTTGGCTGTCCCCGCCCGGTGCCGGTGCCCAGCGCCCGCCGCGCTCCC
>VXBN01009093.1:75091-86855 GCA_013397395.1 Sinosuthora webbiana
GGGCTGCGGGCACGGGGCTGCGGGCACGGGGCTGCGGGCACGGAGCGGGAGCCCCGGGCCGGGGCACGCCGGCGGGCTTGGCGGTGCCCAGGCGTGCGGTGTGCCCGGGGAGGCCCAGCCCCGGGCCGGAGCTGACCGGTGCTCTCGGCGCCGGGAGCCGCCGCCAAAACACCGAATGTTTGGTTGCACAGCTGGACCGCCCCGGCCCCACCAAGGGCTCGGTAGGACTGGCTGCTTCAGCCACGGAAGGGACCGAGGCCACGTCTCGGCCGGTCCAGAGTGCAATCTGTGGTTCCTGGTGTGCAAAGACAGATTAGAAACTTGAGGGGGTTTGGATGCTGCTGGCTGATCTGCATCCCTGGTGGTGCTCATAGCATCTTCTGAACAACTGGGTAGTGCTGCGTCCCAGCTCAGCTGGGCATCATGCACCCTGGGAAGGTGGGAGTGGGTGTGAGGTACTGCTGGGCACATCCTGGATGTGTAGGATCACGGGGATGCAGAATGAGGCCATCCTGTCTGTAGGAGCTTGTGTGAGACCACTGAGTGTGCAGCGATGGCATATGAGGAGTGCACTTCCTAATCCACAGGTGTTCTTCACCTGGGGCACGGTGGCTTCACTGCAGGGGTGCTTGGGTGCAGCTGTGCTCAGAAATCTGGAGCCTGAGAGGGAAATCTGGGTCAGAGCCTGGATGGGGTGTTGGTGAGGGGAATGAGGTAGCAGAGATGTGTGCCAAGTAACATCACTGAGAGGTGAGGTGAGGGAGGCATCCAGGCATGTCTGGAGAAGCCAGTGGGATTTCCAGAATGGAGACAATCCCATGTCCCTGTGTTCTCAGACTGCTGTACTGAGGGGACCACTCTACCCATGGCCTCTTGGTGGGCACGTCCCCTAAGGGTGGGCTAAAGGGGATGGGGACACAGCATGGGGCACTTCAACCTGTAGGGAGCCAGCCTTGGGCTGCTTTTAGAGACCACAGCTCTGGTGGGGTGGCAGGGAGCTGAAGGTGGTGTGAAGAGATGAAAAGCCATGGTGGGGACGTGCAGGGACTCTTGTCCTGCGCTGTGCGTTGTCCCTGTCACCCGTGACTCCCCGCTGTTCCCTGTCCTGCTGGCAGGCCTACGAGCTCTCCACGCTGACCGGCACTCAGGTGCTGCTGCTGGTGGCCAGCGAGACGGGCCATGTGTACACGTTTGCCACGCGGAAGCTGCAGCCCATGATCACCAGCGAGACGGGGAAGGCGCTGATCCAGACCTGCCTCAACTCCCCGGACTCGCCCCCGCGCTCCGACCCCACCACGGACCAGCGCATGAGTGCCACTGGCTTTGAGGAGACAGACCTCACCTACCAGGTGTCCGAGTCAGACAGCAGCGGGGAGACCAAGGTAATGGTCCTGGGCACCCCAGGGCTGGCCTGCGAGTCCTGATCGTCCCCAGCCCTGTTTAAACAGCAGCGCTGGGAGCTGAGGATGAGCCCCCTCCTGCTGTGGCCGCAGCGAGCTTGTGTCGTGTCACCTCGGGGCTGGCTGGCTCCTTGGCTGATAGCAGCAGTGATTGAAGGAGGGAGGGGAGTGGGTGGCAGGTATCCTGGTGCTGGCCCTTGCAGTGTGCACCCAGCCCACCCCCCTGGCCAGCTTTCAGCACTGTTATCTCTCCCCAGGCGTCTCCATGCTCTCACACTCATTGATAAAAATTTGATTCTGCCTCCATGGCCTTATAAGGCCTGGTTTCCCTCGCCAGAGTCCCTGGCAGGGCCCCTCACATTCCTTATAAGCTGCAGCTGTCTCTTGCTTTGGTGCTGTTTTGGAAGGGGGCAGGGAGGACATGGGGAATGGAAACATTTGGCTGGACAGACCATTTCTGCTCCCTGCCTGTTGTCCCTGCAGACGCTGGCCCTTGCCTGCCCCTGGTACTCGTGGCCTCGTGCCCAGGGTGGCCTGGCTGTGGGTGCAGAGCTGGGCAGAGTCAGCTTTCCTGCTGGAAGGGCCCCGTCTTGTCCCTGCCCTCCCTGGCGCTGTTCCTCGGGGCTGTGTCCCACATCCTGCCACTTCCTTGGCAGCCCGGTGCTCAGATCCACAGGTGCCCGGGGAGGGGAGGCAGGGAGGTTTGTGGTGCAAGGCTGGGATGCCACACTGAATCTGGGGCTCTGCCACGGCCTCCCAGGCCTGTGTGCAGTTCTGCTGGGTGCTGGGAATTAGAACAGCCCTGCTGTACCTGTGCTTATGTCGTGGGTACCAGGCTTGATGCAAAAGTGTTCTTCATTGGCCCTGTCATTGGAGCTCCCCAGCTGTGTGTGCTCAGGCCACGGCATCCTTGCCATGCAGTAGCCTCTAGAGTGAAGCAAACAGAATGTGGAGACCTCTCTGCTGTAATTGCAAAGGTAGTGAGTGTAGCCCTGAGGTGTGCCCAGCATGTCTGGGGCTGCAGGGGTACTCAGCTGCCTGTTTTTATGCTGTGACAGCACAACAGCTGCTGGGTACCCCCTATTCCTCAGTGTCCACTTCCCCACATGTGTGCAGTGCTGCACCAAGTAAAAGCTTACTGCTGCTGAGCCCTGAGAAACACGAGCAGCCACAGGTATCTGCAGGCAGAGGAGCTGTGGAAGTGTGGCTGGAGTCTCAGTGCTGTAGCCCTTAAGAGTCCCTGAGAATGGCTCCTGCTGATGAGCTGCCAGCAGCAGTCCTGGCTGTCCCAGCCTGGCACGTCTTCCCTGGGTGCCTCTTGCTGCCAGTCTGAGCTGTGCCAGCCCCATCCAGCAGGCAAAGCAGCCTTCTAACACCAGCCATCTCTCCCTTGTGCAGCCTGTGTTTGTAAGGACTTGTGCCTCCCGGGCTTCTCCTGGATGAAAAGACAAGTCCTGTGGGTATTTTGTAATGAGACAAATTACCTGTGCCTGTCATGGGGCTCGTCCACGTCCTCTCCCTTTGTGCTCTTCCTGGAAGTCCTGCTAGTTGGCCCCAGGGGAACAGTGCCCTCGGGGTGCAGTTACTCTGCAGAGACCTTCTAACACAACTTCTCCATTCTCACTGCCTGATGCAACCCTGAGAGCTCCTTCCCAGGGCTAATGCTTAGTGTGCTTTGTGGCCACAGCCAGTGTTTGGGGACAGGCTGGAGGAGCCCAGTGGCCCTCCAAGTCTTCTGCCTGACATTCTGACTAAACCCACCCCTGGCTGGCTGGGAGTTCCTGCCACGGCAGGCCCTGGGGACAGGGGCTGTCCTGTTGTGCCTTCTGCAGGCCTGGCAGCCTGGCTGGTGCTGGGACAGAGCTCAGCTCAGTTCAGATAGACCAAGAAGCCTTCTGAGGATGGAAGGAGCCTGTGCATGGGCCGTGCTGGGGGCTGAGAGGTGGGTGGTGCACAAGGCTGGGCCACAGGTGCCTCACTGGAGGAGGTGGCAGGAGATTCAGTGCCTGGACTGTCAGGTCCAGCCACGTGGGATGCTCCAAAAGACTCCCTGGCCTTCCTGTGTGAGCTCTGCTTCCCAGATCTCTGTATGGACAAAACCTGCTTGTGTTCAGTGCTGCAGCAGTGGGAGGACAGTGCAGCCAGGCTGTCACCTGCAGCCAGCAGCCTGCTGGTTATTCCTCTGTGCTCCACCAGCAGCAGCTCTGAAATCCTCCTGCTGTGCCAGACCCAAGCTCCCTGCCCTGGGCTGGGCCTTGCTGTGCTTTTGAGACCGTAACTGTATCCTCATGGTGATACCTCTCTCCTCTTTGGCAGACCCCAAAGGGCACTGCCTGCGGGCAGTCTCCTGCGTGTGCTGGTGTGGGAAAGGATATTTTGGAGGGAGCTCAGGGGCTCTGGATTGGGGTGGGAGCATGGGAGTAGCCCTGATCTGGTCATCTCTCTGGAATGGGAAAGTGTGGGACTTTCTGCCATACCCAGAACACAGACCAGGTGTTGGGATTTCCCATATACCTCTGAGGCCTCTTGTCCTACACCTGTAATAATTCTGTCTCGGGGGCCTGGGCTGTGCTGAGCAGCATTGCCTCAGGCAGTCCCTAAAAGCTGTGGAGTGGGATTGTTTCTGTCCCCAGGACCCTGCTGTGGTCCAGGATGGGATCAGCTGGCCTGGGCTGTGCAGAGCAGTGCCGTGGGGCTGGGCAGACACCTGCTGCTGGGCTGCTCCTCTGCTGAGTGCTGCTCCTGCAGACACTGAGGTGTGCTCTGAGCTGGGATGGATGTGCAGCTGCACCAGGAGGGGAAGAGCTTTCAGGGCTGCTGTCTGCCCCGTGGTCTGTCCATGGCCCTTTGGGTGATGTCTGCTGAAGTGACCCCTGACTTGCCTCTGTGGTCTGGGCTTTGCAGGGTGCTGGGAAGAGCCAAGGTGCCCAGGGCACGGCTGAGGCATCCCAGGCAGTCGTGAGGTGTCCAATCCCAAGGTCTCCCCCAGCTCTCTGTACTGGGGGCTGTTGCTGCAGCCCAAGAGAAGCACAATAAAGATGGGAGGAATCTGAGTCTCAACAGAGTCAGAATAGGGAGGGCAGAGATGGGCTGTGCGTGGTTCAAGTCTGTTGCCACAGCATCTCTCCCAGGCACCTTTGTTCTGTACTGAGATTTGCCCTTGTGCTTCTAGGGAGCCCTGAGAATCTCCCTGAATAGAGTGCTGTGCATTTTCTGGGATGCCTCCTCCAGGCCTGGGGGTATGGAGCATGGCTGGGTGCTGGGTGCCCTGGCTGGTTGGGGTTATATCTCACAGGTACTTTAGGGCTATAGCTGGGGCTGAGGAACCCTGGCTTTTCCAGCTGGGAATGGCACCTGTCCTGCCCAGCTCTGCTCTGGCTCCCTGGTGGGCTGGGGAGAGCTCTGCCCTGTCACCCACGTGGGGAGGGCACCCACAGCCTCCCATGTCCCATGTGGGACGGCAGGAGTTTGTGGCTGAGCTAATGGAAAGTGCCTCTGCTGGGCTTTGCTCTGTTATCACGTGCCTCTTCTAATTTGGACTTCAGGGACTGTGGTGCCAAGGCAGAGGGTGTTGCTCTCCTCCCTCCCTGGGCCCTGGGGCACGACTGAGTGCCTGGGATTGGATCCCCCTGTCCAAAATGGGCTGCCTTCCCTTTTTTAGCTGTTCGTTGAGCTGTGAATTCCTTGCTCCTGGCAGCCTGACAAGCTGGGAACAAGGCTTAGCACGTGGGAGAGCTGGGCCCACCAGCTGCAGTGGGAGGGGTGGGAGTGTGGCAGCCTTAACTCTTGCCAGGCGTGCTGGCAGCTGTGTCAGGGCACAGGGACAGCAGGTTGCCTGTGCTCTGTGACACGGGCCCCTGTGAAGCAGTGCACTCTCACTGTGCTCTCGGTCAGGTGAGCAGGGCAGGAGAGGAGTCACGGGCACCCTGGGTATTCCAGAGGGGATCTGGGGGATGGAGGCACCTCAGGTGACGTGTGACTGCCAGGGGCAGCAGGAACCATGCTTGGTTCCTGCAGATCCAAGGGACATCAGCCACATGCTTTGTGGAAACTGATGTTTTACTGCAGCTTGGCACACACACTCCTCCCTTGTTGCCACACCTGGGAGGCCAGTCTCTCAGGCCAGTGCTGGCCCAGCACAGAGCCCTCTTCCTGGAGCTCAGCTCCCCTGGCAGCGCTGTCCTTGGGCAGGCACAGAGCTCTGAAGCTCCCTGCAGGACCCTGCTGGCTGTAGCCAACCCGTGGGGTCCTTGAGAAGTATCTGCCTCATGCCCATCTCCTGCCAGTGGATTGGCAAATAGGTGCTTCCTACCCTTGAGGAGATGTGTGGAGGCATTCCCCAGGGCCTGCCAAAGCTGCTGTCAGGGCAGCTGCTGGGTTTGGGCCTCCCTGGTGTCCAGCTCTGCCTTTAGTCACCTCTCCCCTGTCACTTCCAGCATACAGCTGCCTTTAAGAGCCAATTCTCAGCCCGTTCTTGGTCCTGTGTTTCCTGCCTTAAGGGAAGTGGTGTGTGTTCCTGACAGGAGGCTCTGCGCCTTTATGTTTGTCCCTGCAAGGGCTGCTTTTGCCTGCTGTGTGCCAAAAAGAGGCTGTTCTCTTCTTAGACATTTTGGGGACTCCTGGGGAGTGGAACGGCTGCTTTGTCCCCTGGAGTGTTGTAGGGAAGGCTCCCAGGGGACCTCTGTGGCCCTGGGCCCGCATCCAGAGTTTATGCTGAGCTCTCTCCAACCTTCCTCATGTTTGTGCAAGCAGCTCTTCTCTGCTCCCCTGGCTCTGCTCCCCGTGCTGGCAGCAGGCTGTGGGGGGCATGGTTTGGCAAGGGGATGCAGCCCACGGAGCCTGGGCCGCTCCGAGCCGTGACAATCTCTCCTTCTGCAGGACGCCCTGAAACCCGCGTTCACCGTCACCAACCTGCCGGGAACAACGTCCATCCAGACAGCCCCCACCACCTCGACCTCCATGCAGGTCAGCAGCGGCCCCTCCTTCCCCATCACCAATTACCTGGCGCCAGTGTCTGCCAGCATCAGCCCCAGTGCCGTCACCAGTGCCAACGGGACCGTGCTGAAGACGACTGGAGCCAGTGCCGTGACGTCTGGGGGCCTCATGCCCATACCCACGGGCTTCACCCTCATGTCAGGTCAGTGCCTTTGGGGGCTGGGGGCTGCACCCACCCTTCCCTGCTCCTGGAGCCTGTTGCTGCTCTCCCCAGGGGAGAGGAGGCCTAGTGGCAGCAGGGAGGCAGAGCGGCTGCTGCTGTAAGGTGAGCCCGGCTGTGGTTCTGTGCTCAAAGCCAGTGCCTGGAGAAGGGTCGTGCAGTGACTGTCTCTGGAGTGCCACCAGCTGGCCCCGCTGCTGGAGGTGGCAGGGAGCTGAGCTGGGAGCCCAGGGCAGCACCGAGGGGCCTGGAGGGAGTGAAAGGAACAGGTGGTGACAAAGCCTTTCTTTGTCCCTCCTTTCGGCAGGTGCTGCCCTTTCTCCGGGGAGCCCTGCCACTCCTCTCACTCAGTTCCAGCCTCTCTCCCTGGCTCTTCCCAGCCAGCAGGGCCAGCTGCTCCTGGGCACAGCTGGGCAGCTGCAGCGGGCACAGCAGGCATGTGTCCACTGCCCTGCCAGAGCTGGGGGGCAGACTGTGTCGCTGGCAGGTCAGCACTCGCTTCTCCTCCTCCTGCTGGAGATGGGGGACTGAGGGATTGGGGTGTCTGTGGGGCCTGGCCACAGAGCTGACCCCTGGCTGTGGCAGCACAGAGGAGGCAGAGCACAGGGAGCCCTGGCTGTGGCTGCTGGGGAGACATGGGAACACAGGGCAGAAAATGCTTCACTTAGGCAGGAGCAGCATCCTGGGGGATGCAGACCGAGGGAAGCAGTGGATTTTCAGGCCCCAGGGCTTGGCCTGTGGCTAACAAATGCAGCAGAGACAGGTCCTAGTGCAGCTGTGCTGAGGATGAACTGTGCTGCTAGAACTGATGCAGGGCTAGCACAGGGCCTCAGGTACCCAGTGGTTGTGTATTAAGTGCTGGCATTTGGCTCTGAGAAGCTGCCCTTGCTGCTTGTGTTTGTATCTGCAGTCAGCCACTGAACCACCATGCAGGGGATAGGTTGGGGGGACCCAGAGCAGAGTAATGGTGCTGCTCTGCTGCCCTGTGTGCACTGCCCTTTGTAGGAATTTCCTCTTGGTCTGAGTTAAGGCTCTCCAGGTGTTCATTCTTGGCTGGACATGTTCCTAGATGGAGTTTCAGGGCTGGGCTCTCCTTTGTGGTGGCATCCATCATCTGGGGACCAGCACTGGGTGACACAGTATTTCTCTTTGTGCCTAAGTCCATGCCTCTGGTAACTTGTGCTTTCTTGGAGTGCTTAAGGCTCTTGGGGGCCTGGGCAGAGAGCAGGCTTCTATTCAGGGAACTGGATTTCCCCTGTGATGTGGAGGAGATAGAGAATAACTGACGTGTGTCTCTGGGGTGTGGTGTGTGGGGAAATGCCCAGTCTGAGCAAGCTGGCCAGTGATTCTTGTTCTCTGGCATCCCTTGCTCTTCCCACTGGAGGCAGCACCCCAGCCTTAGGAGACCTTCCTGTGCTGGGCTGTGTTTCTGGAGCTGCAGTGCTTTGCAGGGAGTGGTCTGGGACAGAGGCTGTGTGGCCTGCAGCTCTGGGATGCACTCCTTGAGCCCAGGTGTTCTCTGATCCCTCTGTGGGGCACTGTAATGCCCTTAAGGTCACAAGTGGGTGAGAGCTGCACCCTGAGTGTCCTGTGGAGGATGGAGCTGGGCTCCAGACTGTGAAGGCAGCAGAGCCCAGCTGGTGTGGGCATTTGGGCTCTTGTGGTTCCACTCGGTGCAGCAAGGTGATCCTTGCAGAGCTGGCTCCTCACTGGGGAGGAAAGGCTGGGCCCTGTCCTCCCAGCATCTATTGGTGGAACCAGGAATGGCAAAGAGGATCCCAGATGTTCCTGAACCACAGCTGGGAGTTGAGCAGAAGCTGTTATTGTGGCCTTTCCTTCACTCCTGGAGCTTCCAGTTAACTCTTTCTTGGCCCATGTGCCAGGAAAGAGCAGGTTTTGGTCTCTGGTTTCTGCCACTCAGTGCTCTGTGTGAGTGCAGCTCAGAGCAGTGCTGTGGGGCTGTGGGCAGCCACAGGAGGACGAGGGGGCTCTCACACCTGTGTCAAAGTGCCTGTATCCCTGTGGAGGCTCAGGGGCTGCTCTCTCTCCCCAGGTGGCACCATGGCTCAGCAGGTTCCAGTCCAGGCAATCCAGGTGCACCAGGCACCGCAGCAAACGTCTCCCTCTAGTGACAGCAGCACTGACCTTACCCAGACCTCTTCCAGCGGAACAGATATTGGTAACCACCCTCTGTCTGCCTTCCTAACCTCTGCTGAAAACCCTAATGCCCGCTCCCTGGCCAGTTCCCTTCTTCAGGAACAGTTTCCCAGACTTACTGATCCCTGTTGCCAGGTGCTGTGCTACACTGTATCCTACACCGGGTATAGGGCACCTTACCAGGGATTTCAGATACATCATCATCCGCTCTCACTTGCAGCATGGGGCTGGGAACAGGTTGCTCCTTTCTCAGGGGGTTTCCTAGTGAGCCAGCATTGCCTCTAGCACAAGGCATTGGCTCACATCTGCTTGAGACTTTTACTGTCTATGCAGAAGACATCTCTTTGTCAGCAAAACCTGAGTTCAGGTGCCTCGATGCAGGCTGAACCTAGTTCGGCAGCTCTATTAAAATTTCACGGGGGAATTGAGATACAAGTTGAATTCAGTCCTGGGATGTTTGGCTGCCGTGTTCTCCTGCCCCTTTGTACCCACAGGAGGAGAGGTTTGAGCTCTCGTGCTCCCTCCCCGGGGCTTTTGCCCACAGGGGTGGGTCTCTCCGTGCCCGGGGGGCGCTGGGCAGGCAGGCGGCCCTGGCAGGTCCCCGGTGTGTGCTGACGTGCGCTCTGTCCCCGTGGCAGTGACCCTCCCGGCGACCATCATGACGTCGTCCGTGCCAACCACGGTGGGCGGCCACATGATGTACCCCAGCCCGCACGCCGTGATGTACGCGCCCACCCCCGGCCTGGCCGACGGCGGGCTCGCGGTGCTCAACGCCTTCCCGCAGGCGCCCTCGGCCATGCAGGTGTCCCACGGCCAGGTCCAGGATCAGGGTAAGGCGGCTCTCCAGCCCGGCGCTCCCTCAGAGTCCGGGTTTTCTCGTCCCGCGTGTGTTTGTGCCGTGTGTTCGTCACCGAGGGTTTTCCTTTGTGGCGGTCCTGGTGGCTCTGCAAAGGCCTGGCAAGGGCCGTGCTCTGGGTGTGTTTTTAGGGCTTGCCAGTCTCTTGTGCGAAGGATTGCGTGAGCTGTTGGTGGGTGAAAAGGAGGGTGAGGGTTTCTGGGATGGGCAGGCAGCACGGGGAGCCAGGAGGCTCTGGAGAGGATTTGTGCTTGCATGAGGGGACAAAGTAGCATGAAGCCACGTGGGCAAGGCTTGGATTGAGGCCTTGTGCCTGCTTCTCCCAGCATTTGGAAAACCAGTGCATGTGGCTTCCTTCTGGAATGTCTCCATGTGTGCAAACAGGCAGCTTTGTCCTTGTGTAGCTCCACAGAGCCCAGAGAAGGGATCCATGGGGAGCACTGCTTAAGGGACAGTGTCATTTGTGCTTCTCTCTGTGGCAGGTGGCGTCCCCCAAGTGTTCCTGACAGCCCCATCAGGCACGGTTCAGATCCCAGTCTCAGCTGTCCAGCTTCACCAGGTAGGCACAGAGTAGTACTTGCAGGTGTTCAGGGGTGGTTATTCTTGCTCTTCTTCTGCCTGCACATCCTTTGTGTGTCTGGGTAGACATGGCTGGGTAGGATCAGTCCTCAGGTCTGGGAATGCCATCTGTGCTGCCCACCCTTGGGGTGATGAGGGGGTCTTGTCCTCCTTGGGGCGGTGCCAGGGAAGGCCAGTGCCCAGGAAGGACAGTGTCCCCAGCTGCTGGCACACGGGGTCTCGGGGCACGCCGTCCCCCAGCGGTTCCTCCTCCCTTCTCTCTCTAGATGGCTGTCATCGGGCAGCAGAGCAGCAGTGGCAGCAGCCTGACGGAGCTGCAGGTGGTCAACCTGGACACCTCACACAGCGCCAAGAGTGACTGAGAGGCCTCTGCTGCTGGCCTTCTGTTTCTGGCCGGTCACGCCAGTGTCGGGGCTGGCAGCGGCTCCTTCTCGTACAGACTGCACCAGTTATTTATTGTTGCCTTTTCACGTTTCCTTCATCCACACATGCACACACACACACGCACTCACCCACCCCCACACACACGGGCACGCGCGTGGGGCTGCAGGACCCGCCCGGGGTGGAGCCGTGCTGGGGCCGTGCAGGGCTTGGGGCATTCGGATGCTGCAATAGCTGTGCTTGTCTCACGCCAGCCAAAGAAATTTGTCTCTCGAGGGGAGGATTGCTCTGCACTGTAAATAAATACTGCAGGCCGTTCCCAGCTGGAGGCTGCGGCTCCTTCTGGGTGCTCTGAGTCACCTTGCCCGTGAGTATTTCCTCTGCGTGGGGCTCAGCTCAGGCCCGGAGCCACGGTGCAGGTGCAGCTTGGAGCAGAGCGGGTTGTGGCTGTGCTGCTGGCCTCAGCAATGTGCCTTTGTGGGGGTGACAGGTCCTGGCCGCAGCCACTCGCCCTGGGCTCCGGACAGGAGAGAGGGGCCGGCTTGCATGTGCATCCCTGGGCCTGCAGCCCTCTCCCCGGAGGGCAGGGCACAGCCGGTGGCACGTGGCCCTGTCCCCTCGTATGCACTACAGTGAGCCCTCTGCCCTCAGTGCCTCCTCGCTGGGCTGCCCGGCACGTTTCCCGCCCGGCTGCCCTTGCACAGGTGAGGCGGCCCAGAGATGCCCAGGAGCACAAAGACGGCCCGGAGAGCTCCTCGGGGGCCCTGTGCTCTGTCAGCCCCGCGCTCTCAGCCCTCGCGCTGCTTCTGGACTCCGTACGCCCAGGGGAACCTGCCTGGGTCTTTCCTACGTCCCCCTGCGGCTCCAGCCGGCGCTTTCTAAATTTCTGTGTCTGATGCCAGGTGGAGAAGCAACTCAAATGTCAAAGGGAAGAGCCCGTGGGGCACTGAGCTGCTGGGCGGGTGGCAGGCTCTTCCTCTGAGCGCCAGGGTAACCTGCAGGCCATCCTGGGCTGTGGGGGAGCAGCTGTGGTGCTGTACAGGCTCAGCAAGGCTGGGGGAGAAGGGCTGGGGCATGCTTGGTCCTGCATGGGAGTTGCTGTGAATGGCTCTGCTACCTAGCCCTGTCCCTGGAGGGAGAGTGAGCAAGTGAGAGAAGCTGCTGAATTCTTAGGGGAAGAAGCAGCTACTGTAACTTTTTTTTTTTTTTTTTTTAAGTTAAAGACAAAAGAAGCCT
>VXBN01009096.1:3640-14098 GCA_013397395.1 Sinosuthora webbiana
TTAGAGCATCTGTGAGCCCATTAAAATCTGGGCTCTCCCAGAAAGCTGAGAGGGTCCTGGTGCCACAGAGTGGAGTAACACAATTTTTCCTAGTTCTGCCATGGCACCAGTGTTTTGTGGGCACATCTAACCTTGTGCAAAATGATAATGGGGTATAGCGTGCTTGCAGCCTGCTTAAACCAGGTCTAAAGGTGTGGGGGTGAGCTGAGCACTGCTACACTTCCCAGCAAAGGAGAGGAGAATATTATTTCTTTAGGGCGCTGATTCTGCCTTAACTCACGTGATATTTGAGCTGGCACAGTTAGGACTCCCTGCCTTGACCTCTCTGAGGTTTGTCTGGGGATCCTGGACTTTTGCAAAGAGCTTCAGCAGTCAGAGTCAAGCCCTGAACCTCAATTTCTACTTGTCGACCCACCAGATGGAGAGTCAAACAGCAAATCCCAGCACCCTTTCCCCAGACTCCAGCAGCTCCAAGAGCTGCACTGGAATCTTACACAGTGTCCTGTGAGCTCAGGCCTTGACCCACTGCATTTTAGTATTCAAAGGTTGCCCCATCAAGCTGTAATTGCTGTGTTTGTCCTTGCAGGGCAATACAAAGATCAACACCTTCAACTGGTCCAAAATTCGCAAGCTCAGTTTCAAGAGAAAGCATTTTCTCATCAAGCTCCATCAAGCTTACATCTCTGTAAGTACCACACCACAGGGAGCTGCTGGGCTTGGGAGCAGACAGCTGTGGATGGAAGGTCAGCCACACAAAGTCCCCAATTCTGAGTAAAATTCATTCCTGCTGCTCATGGTGATGCTCCTTCTTGAGTGCAACACGTGCTACTCCTGTGTCCCCAGTGAGGGGACAGTGCACTGCCTGCAGCCACTGACAGCCCGTATGACCCTTGCAGGGTCAGGAGAGCAAATGGCAGAGCTTGTCCTGTGCTCCTGACCCTGGCTGTCTTGTCTCTGGCACACAGGCACTGTGCAAGGACACTCTGGAGTTCACTATGGCGAGCCGGGACACCTGCAAGGCCTTCTGGAAGACATGTGTGGAGTACCATGCCTTCTTCAGGCTCTCTGAAGAGCCCAAGTCAAAGCCCAAAGCCCTTCTGTGCAGCAAAGGCTCCAGCTTCCGCTACAGGTAAATTCCCCGGGGAAACCCAAACTTGGGCTGGGAAAGGCCTGGGGATGGCTCTGAGCCTCCCTTTTATGTCAGCCCTGTCTGAATCCGAGGGGGTGATAACAGCTACTTCTCCTGGAGAGACCCCTGCCTCGGTCCTGCTGCATCCCCTCACATGGGGCACAAGGTCTGCCAGGGCTGGGGCTGATGGTGATGCTAATGTTTCTCCCTCCATGCTGCAGTGGGAGGACTCAGCGGCAGCTGCTGGAGAACGGGAGGAAGGCTAAGATGAAGAGCCTGCCCTTTGAGAGGTACTGGGGGCATGGAGGGGGGGCAGTGCCTGAGGGGACTGGGGAGAGGGGAAGGACCCTCCTGGCCGTACACCTACCCATGCCCTTGTCCGTCAGGAAACACTACACATCCCGCTATGATGAGAGGCAGTGCCGCTCCTCCCCGGACCTCCTGACGGATGTATCCAAGCAGGTAAGCCCCCACGGCATCTGCAATAGCTCCGTGCCGAGGTCTTGGCATTTCTGCCCCAGCCGGAGGAGCTCAGCTGGACGCCAAGCCAGGCCCCCAGCCCTGGGTACTCCCTTCCCATCCCACCCTCTCTGTGCCCTGCCCAGGTGGAGGAGCTGCGCCTGGCCTACGGCAGCCGGGGTTCCTACCACGCCAACGGAGTGCATGGCTCCGAGCCCACCCTGGACAGCCGGCGCCGCAGCTCCACCATGGAGGTGACGTTTGCCACGGAGCTGGAGCGCTCCAAGCCTGAAGCATCCCCCACCTTCCTGCCCCACTCCAAAAGCTCGTCTGCCTTCCCTCTGCTCTATGCCGAGCTGGAGATGGAGCGGGCATGGGAGCCCATTGACCTCTTCGGAGCCAGGAATCCCTTGACATCCTTTCGGCCCCACCACCAGTTTGCTGGGAACAGCAAAAGCACCTCTGTGGGCAACATGCGGGAAGTGAGCGCCCGGCCGCTGGTGTACACGGATGTGCCCTGTCCCCTGCCCGTGGTGGCCCCGGCCCCTGCTGTGCTTTTCCATCTGGACAGGGCACTGCAGTCCCCAGGCCCTGCACTGGCCCCTGGCGAGGACACAGCAGGACCAGCCAGTGCAAGCGGCCCCGTGGCAGCAAACCCCGCCCGACAGAGCCCGGGCGGGACCCAGGCTGGGCAGTTCCACCGTGAGGCTGCAGGCACAGCCATGGGCATGAGCATGGTGGGGGAGAACAGGTCACTGGCTCGCTCCTTCGATTACGGCCTTCAGGAGCAGCCTCCCAGGCGGTCCTGGAGCCAGTCGGACATGAAAACCATCCGCTTCCCCTACGGCTCTGAGTTCAGGCCCCTGGGGCCGTGCCCTGCGCTGAGCAGCAGGAAAGGGGGTGTTTTTTGGCATGTCCCAGCCCAGCAAGGGCTGGCTCCGGGGCCGCGGCGCTCCACCGAGCGCTACCTGGGCAGCAGCACCGAGTCCAGCGACTCTGACTCGGACCTGCTGGCCGCTGACTACTGCTCCCTGTACGGCCGCGTGCTGCGCTCGCCCATGGCCCGCGTGCGGCTCTCCTCGGGCAGCCTCCAGCTGGATGAGGAGGATGAGGAGGTGTCCTTTGCCACCAGTGCTGCCGAAGAGAGGATTTCCAGAGGGGCCTCCAAGTATTTCACCTAGGTGCCTGACACCGGCCAGAGGGAGCAGAGGCGGCCAGTGCTGCTGACCCAGGGTCAAAGAACCATGACACTCTTTCTTTTGCAGGTCTGTTTACAGCTTATGAAACATTGATGGGATTGTGTTGTGTGTGCTCTTAGCTATAGGGGATATATTAATGGACCTCAGGGGTGTGTTCAGAAGTATTCAACCCCTGCACCACATTTGGAAGCTGATCTGCTTCTGCCACCACACTTTGAGTGTGGAGGGGATCTTGCTTCAGCCAGGGATCTCCTAAAGCCTTGCTAAGCCTGTATATCCTGCCCAAGCTGATGCTTGGAGCTCAGCTGCTGGAGTCTTCACTGAGAGGGAGGGAGAAAAAGACTTCTCACAAAGTAGTTTCAGCTGCCGCTTTTCCCAGCTGCAGGGCAGCACACCGGAGGGAAGGGCGTTTCAGGCCCTTTTGGAAAGCAGTATCATGGGAGGCTGCTCCTCGAGCTGATGCCATGTGAACAGGACAAAACCCCAGCACAGAGCCCATCTCCCCCACCTGCCTCACCTCCCTCCAGTGCTGCAGGGAGCACCTGGCACTCAAAGACAAGGCTTTGTGTGTGGCTGTCCTCCCTGGCCAGTTTAGAGGATTTTCCTTCTCCAGAAATATCTCAGTAGTGCTTGTCAAGCTTTTAGAAGCACCCCATGGTGAGCATTGTGAAGTGGGTTCATACTCTTTAACATTGCTTAGGCACATCAGCCATCATCTGGCAGCACCGTGACAGCCCCAGTACCTCAGTGCCCTGCTTAAATCTGAGGGAGAAAAACGTGTAAGGGGGAGTCTTTGGGGTCCTTTGCTTCCCCAAGTCTGTCCTCAGTTAAGCAGCATGGGAAAAAAGGTATCAGGAGCAGGTAGAAAAGCAACTGGCAGCTTCTTGGAAGTATGTTTATTTAAAAAACTTGCTATTACTCTAAACTTACATGAAATTGACTTGGAAATCCTGGGAATGATGAGAGACTACCTCCATAAGATTTTAGGTGGGGATCTTGATAATTTTCTTTAAGAGCAACCCTGTAAGTGTCTGTAGGACACGACTGTAAGCAGAGGGACAGCCCAGAAAAGCAATGGCAGAGAAACAACTGCAGCCTGCTAGAAGGATTTCAGAGACATGGAAGCTGGGACAAAAAAAATTACATTAAAATGTAGAAAGAACTGGGCTTATGGGTCCTCCTCACTCTGCATGTTGCTGTCCTTTGTTTTAGAAGCTGGACAATAAAAAAGTTGTTCAAACTGGAGTTTTGAGTTCCTCTTCCTGCCCTGTGAAATCTGCACCCCCAGTCCTGCAGGCACACCCCCTCCAGCACACCTTGCCCTGCGCATCCCAGCTCAGGAGCTTCCCCCTCCTCCGTGCTCCAAGGAGCTGGTTTCCCTCTCCTGCTCTGCTGCCTGGCTCCCTCTGTGCCTTCGCTGTCCCAGCAACTGAGGAGACTTGTGGAGATCCCGGAACGCTGCTGAGAACAGCCACATTCTTGGTTGGTCGCCCAAAGAAATGCATTAGCCCAACAAGTGAGTACATTGTAAGGTTTGCTTCTGCTCCTAGTTACCCTGTGCTGAAGCTGTGAACTGCAGAGATCCCGCATGCAGCTCTGGCACATGTTCTACTGAAAAAAGGAATAATCTTTTATGCTAGAAGATTGTTTCTTCCCCATTCCCAAAGCTCTGCACCTTGGAAAGAGCAAGAATCAGCACTCAGTATACCATTTAAGAGTGGCAGTCTGTGGGCAGTTTGGTAGAGGGTTAAAAAAAGCAGCAGTGTTTCAAACACAGGCTGCACACAGCCCTGGGACACATCCACAATCCCTGTTAGCTCCTCAAAGCATGTGGACACACACCTTGAGCATGACCCAGAGCAGACACAGTCCCACCATGAGACATCATTGTATGAACACCCTGCCCAAATATTCAGGAACTGCCAGGTCTGGTCTTCAAGACTATGCTGGGAAAACAGCATTGAGGGGGAGAAACAAGGACTTGGGAACTATTTTTGGATTTTTCCATGGACTAGGGAGCACTGGGGCACAGTGTGGGCACTGTGCCTCAGCACATCCTACACATGGTCAACAATAGCAGAGGAACAAAGCAGCTCATCAGTAAGTGACACAAACTGACATCTCCGAGCTGAATTCATTGCGTAAACCACTTTCTTGGGACTGACTAAAATTAAGGAACAATTCCAGTAAGCAGTGGCTTACTTGTCAAGGGACAATTGAAACAACCCTTGACTAACTCCTTCCCATCGCTCCCTGCTCAGCCCTATTGACCCGAGATAAGGACATCTATTTAAGAGATTTTGTTTCCCTAGGGAAGAAAACAAGGATGGAGAGAGGACGTGGAAAGATTTGGTTTGCTGGTGGTGAAAGACAAAAGGCAGAACCTGGAAAATGTGAACTGTTACAGTCCTTACACAAAGGATTATTGTAGGGGAGAAGGGCACTGCAGCATTACAGTGGGAAAACATTAAGCTACTCCGTACAGTCAGATAGAAGCAGCTGGTTTATATAAAATAGATAAAGATTTAGACAAAATAGATAAAGCTGTGAAGTAAGACAAGCCAACATATACACCACTAGAACTCTGCAAAGAGGAAAATAATTTTATTCCAGTGAAAAGTCATAAAACAGAGTGATAAAAATCAGACTTTTAACAATCACTAAACTGTGCAAACACATTAAAACCTACACACTCCTGCTCAGCTGTCAAAATTGCAAGGCAGGAGCAGGTGTGATGATACTACACTGCACAGAAATGAATAGAGGGGTCAGACAGCAAGGGCTTAAAGAACGGTAAAGAACTCATCTACCCAAGAAAAAATACATTCCTCTATCCTGCAATTCAGACTACTTTGATAAGATTACTTCAGCAACAATTCTTCTCAATTCTTCCTACACCAGGAAGCTGGCAAACCAGAAGAGCAAGAAGATGGTTCCTGCATGAATATTTTGATCTACCTTTCCATTAGCTACCTGCCAGCAACAGAATACTGCTGATTAAGTTACAGAGTTCATCAATAACTAACACGTGGGAAAGACAGCTCATCTCTGGAACCAGCAATACAGATGTCCCTTCTTAGGAGCTAATTATAGTCTTACGATGCACAGAGACTTCAGGCATATGCAGCACAATAATAAAAACAACCCTTCTTTTGAATGGACTGTAATACAAGAGAATGAGTCTGTTTTGTACACGTGGGGGAGTTTTTCCCATGCTGTCCCACGAGGTAGGTATACATCCCACACATTCCACAGGAAAAGAGACACCATAGTTCAGCAACTTATTACAGTTGTATCTCAAACATGTCAGGTTGCAATTTCCCATGTCATTTGCTGACCCCACCTACCCAGAATTGTTCACAGAGTTGCACAGATTAAAGATTCTGTGTCAACAGAGCAGAGACACCAGTTACAAAACTCGAGGAATTCCCATCAGCTCTTTCCGACAGAAAAAGAACACCTTAAGGGAAGTGACATGGAAGTAAAAACATGCTTTGAATTCTGAAAAATGTATATGGAGCTCCTTAAAATGAGATTTGTGTTGAGACTGCCAAGGTGAAAGTTGAGGGAGCTGCGGCACAGGCCTTTGTGTCCCTTCACAGCCCCACGCCGAGGCCAAAGGCAGTCAGAGCTGTGACAGAGCTGTGACCGAGCTCAGACATGTCTGAGCTCACACATCCCGGAGTCTCCTCTCTAGGAAAGGAACCAAACTGAACCCCGGGACTGCTCCATCCATTCCCTGGGGCAAAGCAGCTGGAAGGTGTCCTCTGGACAAGGACAGCGTGGGGCACCTGGAGCTTTGCAAAGCACCCACACAGGGAACATCTTTCTCACAACACCAGTCTGTGACAGACGTCCACACCTCTGCACAGCTGCTGAAATCCAGAATAAAATGATGCACAACAGAACAAGTTCATGAAAGTTTACAGAACTTAAATATTTATTTTTAAACCATTTTAAACCCCCCAAAACATTGAAATAAGCTTCATCTATAAACAGATTTACAAGACTAACNGCTGCTGAGGTGAAAGCCGAGGGAGCTGTGGCACAGGCCTTTGTGCCCCTTCACTGCCCCGTGCCGAGGCCAAAGGCAATCAGGGCTGTGACAGAGCTGTGACATCGCTGCACTGCCGGACATGTCTGAGCTCACACATCCCCGAGCCTCCTCTCTAGGAAAGGAACCCTCAGACTGCTCCATCCATTCCCTGGGGCAAAGCAGCTGGAAGGTGTCCTCTGGACAAGGACAATGTGGGGCACCCAGAGCTTTGCAAAGCACCCACGCAGGGACGCACTCTTCTCACAACATGAGTCTGTGACAGACGTGTCCACACCTGCACAGCTGCTGAATCCAGAATAAAATGATGCACAACAGAACAAGTTCATGAAAGTTTACAGAACTTAAATATTTATTTTTAAACCATTTTAAACCCCCCAAAACATTGAAATAAGCTTCATCTATAAACAGATTTACAAGACTAACAACTACAGAAGCTAGAGGAACACAACAATTTTTTTCTGTGATGCAGTTATTTTGTAAAGCTTCAGATCAACTGTATTTACAACTTTTGCTGCTTTTACATTTATAAAAATATTTATTTATCCATAACATTATTGTTTTCAAAAACTATTTCCAGACTTTTTCTCAGATATAAATTCTAATTGAATTTCAGTTATATAGCAGATGAAAGTTTTAAACAGAAACATTTTTTTTAAAATTAAAACAAGGAGTTAAAAGTAATTTTTTTTACAGTGTAGGCACCATTGAAAATAATTGTCCTTGGCATATCTAACCACCATCTCTCACAAGTGTCCTTTATATAAAAACGATGTAATGGCAACATTTGACGAAAAATGTAGTATTTACTTGTACACTATTACTTTTTCAATATTTGGCAGATATATTTCAGATTCTTTAAAATGACTTTTGTGCAAAAACAAAATGTGCAGGTCTGAACCATAAAATAAACACACCCAGCCTTTATCAAAAATAAATTTACATCAACAGTTCCACAGCTAAGTACTCAAAAACAATCCCAGTTCTAAACTTCAGCATAATATACATACTGGGTTGAAAAAGGGAAAAAAACAAATCAAAAAACAAAACAACAGAAGAGATTACCCATCTAGCAGTACCATAAATATATAACTGAAAGCAACTTTATAGTCTTACCTACTTTTTATGAAAAAAATCACTCCGTACTGCACAGTACTACCTTTTTGTGAAAGAATATCTATAAATCAGTTGTTTGCATATTAACTGGTAAATACATATTTAAAATACACTTTCAGAAAATTATAAACAAATTACGCTGATGTACTGTGTTTAACGTGTTTCAGAACAAAAATGTGTATAAATATCTTACAGGAGAAACAACACCACCACACAGAACGCTGGTGTTACACCGATATCTGTGTGTGAGGTATGTAACATGTGATGCTCAGCTTC
Organism: Sinosuthora webbiana; assembly: GCA_013397395.1. Lineage (NCBI taxonomy): Eukaryota > Metazoa > Chordata > Aves > Passeriformes > Sylviidae > Sinosuthora > Sinosuthora webbiana. The sequence continues at coordinate 11,874 of VXBN01009096.1, forward strand.
TCTGGCTCCCTTCCACCCAGGCATGTATACTCAGAGGAAAAAAAAATTAAATTAAGTTAAATTGGACTTCAGGTTTTGTCCATTATTGCTGAAAGCCCCACTCTCTCAACTGTATTGCTCTAAATTTTCCTACCATGATGATATAAGATTGAGTTACTACTTCAAAACCTGTTCTAAAAGGTAATACACAGACTGTACATCAGGATAGACCTGTTGCTACATAACACCTGCAAACTATTGCCATATTGCTCTCAAATACATTTAATCATAGAGCTGCCTAAAATACTGTACCAATTTAGAATGAAAACAAATGCTGTTGCAGGTTTGTTTTTCAGGGCACGATAACTATATTGAAGCAGGTGCTACAGCTATACCCTTGCCACTACATTACATGTCTTGAATATGCTTGTGAAAAAGCTATTTTTCTCTGAAGCTTGTTAGTGATTTACAAAAGTTTAACTCATGAATATAAAAGACCTATACAACTCCATGTACAGGAACAAAATAGCATCAAAACATACTGTACTTGCACATTCTATTAACTAAAGTAATGGTTATTTCTAAAAGCAAAACTGCACCTCAACATTTATCAGATTAAACAGGTGAAACTACAATATTAAAAGTTGTTCTTTACAAAATAATTTCCTGAAAATATAAAACCATGTGCACTGCCACAAAATAGTTGAGTAGGTTCTTTCAAATCCTCAATCACCATCAATATGTTGCAAAGATCCAAAAGGCACAAGGAGCTCATGAGCTAAGCACTGCCAAGCTTGAAGTAGTTTTGGTGGGTTTCACTGGGTCCATACGAAAGAGCAGTCAATTGTGTGAAGTTTCTTAGGATGAGTCATTAACAGAAAATCTACAGATAAAAAATGCAAGTTAAAAAATTTGTTAATTATATTGTTCCAGCTAGGCAAACAGCACATAAGTATTTCTGCATCACTAAACTAGTACATGCCTTCATCTCAATGGCTCATAGTAAAAAACCCACCAGAAGTGACATTCTCAAGAAAACATTCCTAGAAAACATTCCTAAAAGAGGGGAGCAAACCAACCTCTGCTCTCCCCTACTGCCTGCAGACTAAATTAAAGAAGAAAGATATAGNTCTCTGTTCTCCCCTATTGCCTGTAAATATGCTTAAGACAAACCTGCAGTCTAAATTAAAGAAGAAAGATATAGCAACTACAGTAAAGCTGCAGCACTTCAACACCAGATACAGTAATTGTTAGTATTAGTTTTAGTCTCAAACAGAAGTGTTACCTATAACTACAAAGCTAAAGGTTTAAAGCACTGGACACAGCAGATCTTTCTCTTATGACTAAACTACTTACTTCTGAAATTTCTCCATAAGTTTCTTCACCATTTTATCTGTGATCCCTGGACACGTTGCTTCTGCCACATTGATGCTTTTCTCAAGTTCCTCAATTGCTTTCTTTCTGTTAGCATTATTTGTGTCCTGCTGCTTGAGCTGAGGAGCAAACCAAAACAGTTAACTCAGAAAAGTTATTAGACATTTGGCTAATACTTTCAAAGAAGATTTTTAAGCCAACACTTACCTCAGCAAACACAGGGGTGATTATCATAGTTAAACAACTCAGGGTTTTAACAAGATCTTGATCCTAGAAGTTAACAAATATGGATTACATCAGCATATTACAACATACATCAGCATATATACAACATACACACTGCCTCTTAACACAGCACACATGATTTTGGAAGTTGAGTTAAATTTAACATTGTTTAAAATACATTACAAAACCCACAAAGACAGAGTACATCAACAAATGTTATGGGATGTTGAAACAGATGCCTGATGACACATCTCAAACAATGTCATTCAGCATCAGAAAAACAGTTCAGTTTTTCCTCATTAGTAAGAGACTTTAAAATTCCCATCTCTATGAATGGATACTGATCTACAGTACATCTGCAGTATATTTTGCATTTGAGGCTGACATGGCATAGGAAAGATCACTAACATGCATTATGTCTTGAACTGCAAAAAACCCAGTCAGTTCTTATGAAAAGTTAAGTTACTAAGTTTTATCACTATCTTCCTTAAACTGGCTTCAGAACCAGCAGTTAGAAAGAACTCCTCTGTCTGTACGAACCGTCCCATTCTGGAGCTTCTTTGCATCCGGCTTCTTCCGAACTGTAGTAAAGCTCCACTCAGGGTGAGAATTATTTTCTTTGTTGCTGGACTCCCTGAAACAAAAAG
>VXBN01009097.1:0-17593 GCA_013397395.1 Sinosuthora webbiana
TGGCATATACCTCTGATTTGGTTGCATATAACTATCAGAGCAATTACACTTTTCATATTTGACTACAAGTGTAAACTTGAGTCTGGATTGCCACATATAATCTGTAGTAAAAAATGAAAATCAATTATTCTGAGTATCAGTATGAAGGTTTTTTTAGTTTTTGTGTTTTTTTTTTTTTTTTTTTTTTTTTTTTTTTTTTTTTTTTTTTTGGAAAAAACTTTAGTCAAAGGCTGTAAGAACTTTGAAAGCAATATGTCCACATTGATTGAGATGCANCATTTTGATAAGGAATTTATCTGTTAATAAGTGTACATTTTTAAAATGAACAAGACAGGTTACATTTCTGAAAGCTTCCCCAGACATTAAATAATACAGACATATTGAAGCGTTTCATTTACCAGTTGGTTTGTCTTTTACTACACTTGTGGTAGACATTCAAGTCTGGGAGATAACATAGATATTGATAAATATATTGTCTATAGCACTTAGGTGATGCCATTCAGCCTTTTCAGAGCTGTGACCTATAATATTTTACTAATATAAACTTCATGCTCACTGGTAATCATGGGATAAAAATTCACTAAACAGCTAGAAGAGAGCTCAGCTCAAGCCTCATACAGACATATGTCAGAAACAGATTATAGGGTAAGAGGCAGAGAAAATTAAATTTTAACTCCCCCCCCCCCCATGCATAAACTCAAAAGACTCTCCAAAACAAACAAATATATCCTCAGCTGTTAGGAAAGATAGAAATCAGTAGTGAAAACTGGATTAAAAGGTTGGTTTCATGGGGACAGAAGGGAGCAGACTCTCACTGAAAACATGATCTAATCCGATGCAGGAAAAGCTTTAGCTGAAGGTCCAGCTTTAAGGCTGGACCCCTTAAAGTTCCTGAGGAGTTCACAATTCATAATAAATTAATAAAGTGAATAACTGAAAATTAATACCAGCACTTAGACTGTTGTGTAAAACATAAAAGAAAAAACATGTGAGATGAAATTCATAGAGATACTTGTTTTCCAAATTATGCTAAGATATGGAAATCTATCTTCTTAACTCTAACATGTATTTATGTGTTTAATAGCAAAGAATTGCAGTAAATGTCATATTATTATGCAGAATATATTTATAGCTCATTTATATGTTTATAGTAAATTTGAGGCCCAAGAATCAGAATTTAAAGACTATTAGTTTTTATGAAAAAAGACATCTGATTCAGATTTTAAACTCAAAAACATTGACACAAAATAAAAACAGGTTTTAGGTAGGTTTTCAGACTGGTACTGATAAGTTTCACAAACTGGAGATATATAAATTATAAAAAATATCTGGTAGAATAAGAAATGTCTTTTTTTTTTTGTTTTTTCTTAGATTAAAAAAGTAATGTGATGTTACAAGTCCTTTGTGATTTATTGAGCAACACTATTTTTGGAAATTAAGTGAATGCTGCATTTACTTTTGAATCTGAAAGTAGGAAAGAATATATAGGTTGGGTTTGGTTGTTTTTTTTCTTTAAATCAGAGATAACCCATAGTTTTCTACTGCCAATAATGTGTTCCATTAACATTAAATTTATATCAACATGCTATTCAGTAGAACAAGATATTCAGAATAAATTTTTAGTGTGATTAAAGTATTCACATTCTGAACATGACATTTAGTTGAACTTAAATTCATTAAAATACAATTAAAAGGCTAGACAGTTGGAATATCAAATCAAGAAAATTTAATTGATTCTGTTTATTTGTATTCTTTTCCAAGAACTATGAAAGATGACTGCATGTCTTCTAGGTTTTTTCAAATGAAATTGTCTGCAGATGTAAATGAGAATATGAAATATAAGTATAAATCAGATGCAAGATGGTGTATTGCATCACAATGCTTTATTAGAAATAAAAGATCTCAAATAAGTTTACCAAAGAGGTTAGTGTACAAAATCAGGTAAGGTGTGGTAAGGCGCAGGAAAAGGAGTTCACTTTCTCTTCCCAGGTAAATGATCTGTACCTGAGGATGTAATATAGCTTGTTTTATTCCAGCCTGTTATCAAAATACACAAAGCATTACTGACTTTCTTCTAGATCAGAGTGAATTTGGCCAGAACAAGGCCAAGTTCTTATCATGATAATCCCCATGAGCTTAGAGCAAGGAGGTTTTGGCCTCTGTTTAATTAAAGCAGCATTACATTACTTAGACATCTGTTACATTTGTACATTGTGGGTCAAGGGCTCAGCTCAAGCTTCTCTTCTGAGGTCTGTATGGCCACTGTTGAGTCTTTTTTCCCCTCCAATATTTTTCATAACTAAGTCATGAATTCAATGTTCAAGGACACTTTCCCTCATCAGGGAAAGGCATGTAACATCCTCCTCAATTTCTAACATTTTGAGATTTTAAGAAGCATATTTAGGAAGAGAAACCTTCCAAAGAAATTTAATGAACCACAGTGTGGAACCAGTAATGGGGAGAGATGCAGACTTTGTCTTTAAGTCTGACTGTTAGAATGATAAGGTGGGTATCTAAGCATTGCAGTTAGGTACAATGTTCTATTGTTGTCATTTGAACACCTGCAAACAGTGGTTTTCCTACACTTACATAATTCTTAGCTATTTCTATATTTTATTTTACAACATACATTTTGGCACTTTCATTTCCTTCCCACCCCCATCCAAAACAAGCTAAAATATCCCTCTTTATATGAGCCTTTAGTTTCAGTCAGTGAGACTAATCACATGACTAAAGATTCAGACATATACTTCCTTAACAAATACCTATGACAGTTGAACCTATTGCCGTCTTTTCCCCTCTTAAATTATTTTTGTCATGGGTCTATTAATAACAGAGAATATTGAGGATATCTGAGTGCCCTGCTGGCACCTCAAAGAAAAGTACCACAGTTTGCACTGGAAAATTTTGCTTTAGATCCATGTAAAAACTTTATTTGAAATGTTTTTTTAAATTAGCTCCTGTCTGCGTGAACAAAATTCTTTTAAGAAAAAAGGAGGCTGTTTACCATCCAGTCTTACATTTTGTTGGGTTTTTTACCCTACTACCAGTTTAGACCTTGTTAGTTTATTCCAAAACAATTAATGAAGAATGGATTTATTTTGGAAGTATATTGGTGAAGCTTATTTTCCATCTATTGTTGGTACATATATGGACTTCAAGTGATCAGGCAATGCATTTTGATACTTGTGTCCTTACCGACCCTTGAGAAGAAGAAAAGAAAAAATTCCATTCCCATTTTTGGAAATGCTTTACATTGGTAAAAAATCTTTCAAACAATGAACAATGAAGCCTCACTTCTGTGTATAAATAATTTTTTCCTAACTTCAAAAAAAAATTATCTGTAAAGTTTTGAGTCTGCACTTTGACCTGATCTAAAGGAGTATCAAACCCTGCTCTGATGAACTGTTAGGTATACTCCTGAGCAGCTTTTCCCACAGTTTTAGGAAGGTGATATGTTCTGGCTCAGTGAAGAGAGAATCTGAAAATTTCATAGTGCAAGCCTTTATATTCTAGAAGGATATAAAAGAAACTATATATAACCTAATCAGTTTGCTGAACAGCAAGTGTATTTCTTTCAAAGTAAATAGCTTCTGCAAAATATTATTTATATAGTTCTTGCAAATTGGTTTGAAGGGTTGTTTAGACAATCTTATTATGTATAAAGATAAAAACTTCCATCAAGAAATTATGCAAAAGAAAATGGACACACCAGCTGGATAAATCTATCATACATTGGCAAAAAGCAACAAGCACTTTTAATTAGCTGAGTGAATGTAGTTTGTTGAATGTTGAAAGCACAGACTCACTCATATTAAAATGTGCCTAATTTTCTGTGAAAAAGTCCCATCTGAGCAGCCCTGACCATAGTCAATCATACTAAAAGCCACTGGTGCTTTATTTGATTTACCAATATAAAATGCAAATTAGGTGATTAAGTGGAGTGGCAGACATAGTAGGGCCTCTTTCAAACCATCAAGTTAAATGCAAGCAGACAGCAAACTGGCTGTGCAAAGAAAATTTTAGCATATTCGTTTGATTAGTGCTACAAAAATTTAATTAGGTTGGCTAATTACTTGACAAATTGCTCTACACTAGAGAAAAGGCAGAACATGTTTTATTCCTGCAAAAACTCTGTGTGTGTTTTAGCCCAAATGCTATCTGCCAATTTGCAAAAGCATTATTAAATGAATGAAGAATGGTACAACAGTCTCCAACAATGGTGAATTGTTTAATGCATATAATTAGAGAAGGCGCACACCACTATATCCATATGTCCATGATCCCTCATCTCTGAAAATATTTAACACAATATTTCTAGAAAAATACTGTCAAAACAGATTATTACAAGGTTATCAATTCTTCATAAGAAGCAATATACAGAAAATACTCATTAGAGGAAAACACGGCTCATCCAAAGCAGAACCTCTTCACCCAAATGAACTCTATCAAACACAGTAACAATTTGTACTTTACTAGGAGGAAATAATATACACTGTACAGCTAAAGCATGTCTCTCTCTATTTATTGTCACGCAATGCCAAGAGAATTAGTTCTCTGGGAAAGGAAAAAAAAGAAAATACTGGAGGAATTTCACATTTGGAAATTTTACTGGTGTGAATAGGCCATATAAGAAGAACATTAGGAATTTAGGTAGAGTAATACATTTCTCTTCTTGTTTGTCTATTTGCATTCACATGGCACAAAAGCTGCCAATTTTTATCCAGAAGACTGCATTTGCTTTTGCTGGCATTCAGTGTAACTAATCAGCCTCTACCGACTCAAACATCATGATAATATAAATAGATACCCACTTTATCTACTCAAGTGGAAAAAATAAGTATCATATTATATAAACATAATGCATTGCAATTGGCAATTAGATACTGCATTTAACTCAGGCTAAAACAATATCTTAGGAAAACAAGGAATATGTGAGATCTCTTTTAACAATCATCATGTGCATGCAAGAATAAAATAATATTTCTTGTAATTAGCAGTTCTCAGCTTCTGTTCTACCTTGCCAATATACTTTTAAGTGTACAATCTTTGTGAAACATCAAAAAACTTATCAAGTATAATTTCAGGTTAACTCAAAGTATTAGTCTGCGACCGCACTTGTTTCCAACATAATATATATTTAAATAAATTTTAATTCCTTTGCAGTTTGTCTGAACAATTGTTAAGCTCTATTCAACAGAAAGATAAATGAGCTTTCTGAGGATTTTAAAAGGAAAGTAGCCAAACACGGTATTTCAGTCTTTATGTCCTAATTCTTCAAAATTCATGCTTTTCAAAAGAAGATGCTCATCACTGCATTTACACCTTTTGCAAGAAAAATTAAGATTTGAAATTCCTTTTCACTTAAAAAGCTCTTGTTTATACTGAAATAATCCAGAAAGAAGATAAAAATTAACAATAAAATAATAATAATTTTGAAATCACTCACAGGGAATAGAAAAATTACAATTTCCTCTACTACTACTACTACTACTACTACTACTACTACTACTACTACTACTACTACTCCTCTTTCACAAAAGCATTAGGAAAAGCAATACAGAGACTAGGCTCAGAAAATACACCAGCATCCAAACAACTAGCTTTGTCCTAGCTCTGACATGTCCTGACGTTTAGAGGACACATCTGCATTGAGGTAGAACTTAATATTGAGAGATATTAACAACATTAACATTAACATTAACATTAATATTGAGAGAAAGATGCCAAAAATTAATTATACAAGACTGAAATTGCTTAAAATAATTAATGTAAGGAGGAAAAGAGAAGCTTCACCTCAGTCCTGTTTTGACGTGCTCACCATGGATATGAAATTTTGGCAGTGAATAACAGGCCTTGTGTGAGGTCCTTCAATAAACTGGAACTTTGTCATGAAGACTCATCTGAAAAATCACCATTTTTTGAGGATAAATATCTAACAAGCCATTGAAAGCATTGATTGCACAAGCAATCCCAAAATTTCCTTGAGTATGTCAATGACAACTTCCGTAAACAAGTGATCGATCTGCCAATAAGGACAGGTGTCATGCTGGACCTTGTTCTCAGCTATGGGGAGGAACTGGTGGGGAAGGTGATGCCCTTATGGATCCTTTACTGCCGGGACCACCAGATGGTAGAGCTTGAGATCCTAATGGCAATGAGGAGCTCATGCAGCAAGCTCACCGCCCTGCACCTCAGGAGAACAAAGTTTGGCTTCTTCAAGGACTGACTTGGTCTCATGGGAAAAAATCTGGAGGGCAGAGGGACCTAAGAATGCTGGCTGGTGTTTGAGGATCACCTCCTCCAAGCTCAGAATAATGCATGCCAAAAAGGACCAAATGGGGCAAAAACTCCAGGAGACCCCCATGGATAAGGAGCTGTTGAGCAAACTCAGAACATAAAAAGAAGCTTTCAGAAGGTGCAGAACTCCTAGCAACCTTCCAGTGTCAGATGAGGCCTACAGGAAAGCTGGAGAAGGACTCTTCATCAGGAACTGTAGTGACAGGAGAAGCAGTAATGTGTACAAACTGAAAGAGTGGAAGTTTAGGCTGGATATTAGGAAGAAATTCTTTACTGCTAGGGTGGAGAGGCACTGGAAGAGGTGGTCCAAGAGAGTTGAGGATGTCCCAACTCTAGCAGTCTTTAAGGCCAAACTGGATAAGCCCTTGAGCAATCTGGTTCAGTGGAAGGTGTCCCTGCTCATGGCAGGGGGAATTGGAATTAAACAATCTTTGAGATCCCTTCAAACCCTTAACATTCTATGATTCTATGCAGTTTTCTATTTTTTCTCAGTCTTGAGCTTGCTATCTATGGCAACTCCACGTGCATGAAAATGGAAACAAGAGAACATCTTCAGATCCAGGAAAAGAGAATTCTGGTTTCTCAGGAAATGCCAACCTAATATCAGTGTGTGTTAAAGGACATGAGGAAAAAAAATTTCTCATTTGATTTTTTACTCCATATGTTTTAAAAAGCAAAGCGCAATTTGTTAAGAAATATTTTAAATGTCGATGCAAATTAATAACTATATACATAATTATATCTGTATAGCTATGTATTGAACAGCTGGATAGGAAAGCCAGAAGAATACAGAAAAATGTTATTAGAACAGATGCTGGAGACTACAGTCCTTCCTACAGCCAGCATAGAGCAGAGAATATTAAGGATCTTATCAATGTGCCATAACAATTCTCAATATCCTTTTTGAGAATTTTTCATCATAATTAAGGTCCCTCTTCCCAGAGGTTCACATAGTCACTCTCTCTAGCCAAGCCCAACGATCTAAATTTCAAATTCTCACCTTTCAGCTTTCATAAAAAGCAATAATTTTCCCCCTCAAATCTTTCCCACATCCACAAGTGGTCTGGACACGTCCCTGGCCTCTTTTAACTATTGTGATGACTTTTTGACTGACCCATGTATACTGAATCAGAAAAAATGAAGCACCTTTCCTGAAGAGTAACTTCTATGAAAAAACTGTGAGAAGGAACAGCAAAAAAATCAGGAATGTCACATATATGTGGAACTAAGGAGGGATTTCTGGGTCCTGATCTCTCTGAGTTACATACACCAACTATGAGAACTGTGCAATGCCCTTGGGATGCCCTGAGTGGGACCACCAAAGAGAGAACATCCCTGGAGCCAGCAGAAGAGGCAGCAGATGCAGGACTGTGTGTGAGGCAAACTTTCATTTTCAGCTTTTTGCTTTGGCCTTCACTAGACATGTGCCGAACGCTGTTTATCCTAAAGTGATAAATGTGTCAGTATAAAACAAAACTCTGGCAAGTACAGAGCTTCTTGTCTGTTTGATTTACTTCTCATTGCTGCCTTTCTCTGTGTGAGACAGGGGAACAAACAAGAAAACAGGAACCCTAAATACTTGAAAAGACGTTTGGTGCAGCAGAAGAAAACATAAAAAGTAACAGTCAGTTTTCCTATTTTGAAAAAAATCCTCCACTTAAACAAAATCACAGAAATAGGAATCCAATTATTACTTAGATGAGACAGTTACAAGTTGGAGAAGCTCAAGACAAAATAGCTATTTATTTTGGTTACTGTTTGTGAGGGAGACACACAAGCCCTGGAATTGACATTAGCGAGCTTAAGAAAAACTTTGATTTACATGCAAATTATAGAGCTGGTGTATGGATTTATGTCTTACTCTTTTTTAAAAATCTCAGTTTAGAAAAGGACTATCTTTTAAAAAATTGTTGCATTACTGGACTATTTGCAATTTATTCCTTGTTACAGCAAAAAGCTGCTAGACTTGGTTTGGACTTGTTCCTGGTTTCACTCAACATTTTTACATGTTTTATGTTTCATATTCTCTCCTTATTATTGGCTCTTTGTCTTGCAGACAAGACACTATACAAACCTTGTATGCCATTCCATCATTGTGTATGTAGCATGATGATATGTCTTAGGTAACAAGGTTGAAAAAACCTCATTAATTTCCTCTGGGTCCTGGTCTGTGAAGGTTATGTTACTTTGGCTTTGGTAGAATATCGTGGTTACACTATACACAGTTAAAATTTGCATACTAAAATTAGATTTTTGCTATATGTTTCTGGAATTAAATTTTGGGTGGCTACATGGCATTGAACAAACTCGTTAATTTTTCAAAAAAAGGATTCTTGGTTTTATTTATTTGCATTATGATTCACACAAATGAGTATTGTAATCCCTTCATTGTGTATCATTCTAGAGAAAAGGCAATATCTGGGATTACCAGATAAATGGTAGTAGCTGGGAAAATAAAGTGTACTAGTATGAAAATTATTATTAAATCAGAATATTTCCTCTATCTTGAGTCACTTTTTTTTCAGTATCTCCTGTTTCTGCTGTTTTATTTTTATTAATTAATTTATTTATTTTATTTATGAAAATATTGTCTTTTCCTTATTGATGGTACTAAGTTTACTCCTGAAAAGTTATTTCAGGACACTCTGAAAAGATGGCAGCAAAATATGATTCTAAACACATTTGTGTTACTTTTCTCTGACTTATGTTATCTGAGAGAGTTAAGACATTAGGAAAGGGTCTTGATAAAAAGGACCATCTGTATTGAGAATTTGAAGGAAAACAGTGAAATTTAATGCTATCATCATAAATAGTATATTCTAATCAGTCTCTCCTTTCATGAGGATTTGAAAATCCTTCTTCCCTAGTACTTGCTAGAGGCAATTATGCAAGAGCAAAACCACACAGTGCTACTGCTGAAAACTGCCAATAGATTCTTAAGTGTTTCAAACAAGGATTTATTAGATTGCCTACGCACTTGTAAATTATAGTAACAGAGGACAGCATAGATGATGAGAATAAACAAAAAGCTTCCTGGGAAATGCACCTAACAAAACACAATCATAAGTTAATATTTCAGTGATAGTCTGCAGTCTATTCTTATGCTTGAGAAAATGCCCACTTTCTTTTATTTCTCAGTATTCTATGAAGTATGGAATAGCTACAAGCTAGTGAAAAAAAATCAGAGGTTTTCATGATAATAGAATTTCATTTAAACTTCTGAATATATTTCAGCTGTTTGAACTAAAATCTATGATGTTTGAACCGATTATTTCCTCACCTTTGTAAGAACAAAGACTTGTTATACTTTACAAGTGAGCAAAAGTGAATTGTATTCTATGAAATGATTGGGGGTTACAAAATTTTGGACACTGTGATAGCAAGCATGACCATGTGAACAAGCCCCGAACATTAAATTTTAAGCCACAATTTCTACCCCTTCTACATTAACACAGATCTGAATGGCTTTGATGAGTGCAGAATGTTTATTCTTGGTCCAAGCTAATGCATCTAAAAACAAACCTTTGACTTAATACTGCTATTTTTTTAACTGTAGGGTTTATATTGTTTAATTTGGGCACATAATTTCAAGGTATGTGTTACAGATGATGTAGCAAACACAGGTGACTTTCTTTTCCTTGTAGGAATTGAGTCCTGGAATTGTATGGTTGGAAACTTTGTAAGTACTTATTTGTAATAAATTTAGTTTTGTACATACCATCTTACTAATTAGTAGTAATAATGAGAAAGTATTGATAACATTTTCATTAAAACCTGGCTTCTCTCCAAAACCAGACAAAATTTCTAGAATGAACAAACCATACCATGACCACGTGTGTCAGGTCAAGAAATTTAGTTCTTTACAGACTAATTTCAAAGTACTGTTGATTCTGCCTGTCTTATATATATAATAATTTTGATTTGGTGCTGGTAGCACCAAATCAAAATTCTTAACTTATTTCAACCTCAAATAAAAAGTAATTATCATCATTTTCTTTGAACTCGACCTTCTCCCTCTGACTGGGTTTTAATCTTTTACAATGCTGCCCTGGAAAAGAAATTTTTTCCCTCTTTCTGTTCTTAATCATGATATTCCATGTGAGAGGACACACAGAATAAACTTCCTTTAAGTGCATGACTGAATTCAAGATCAGATTTTAAAGAAAGGACTGTTGATACTTCAACTTGCAATGCAGACATACAGTTCCAGTGCTGGATCATTAACAGTCCCTAAAATCCACAGGGATTGACAAGTTCTGCAGGTACCTGAGGCCTCCAAAACACACAAAGTTCTGCTTCTGCACTTCTGATTATGTCCAAATATCTGAGTTACAACAGCGCTGAGCAGCCAAGAGAAACTGCCAGTTATTTTTATCTACATGAAATCCTGAGTCATTTACTAGAAATATATTCAGAGTGCTGAATTACTGTGACACCAGAGTGCTTGTTTTTGAGCAAAGACTGTATATATGATATGTGTAGGATACTGAAGTGCATGAAAGACAATAAGTGATATAAGTATTTGAAAAATTGTTAAGCATATCTCAAGGAAGGTAGGTTCATGTGTGTGTGTGTGTGTGTATTTTTGTGTTTTCTGCCAAAACAAGAAGGCAAGCTATTTGAAATACAGCTATTTGATACATGAGTGTGATGTTTGTTGGTTATTTCTTGAAGATGCTCAGATGGCTGAGGAACAGTTATATTTTCTTTCCTCTATTAGAAGATGATGGGTGAAAGACTGCTAAACTATGATGCAGTGAAACAAACTCAAAATAAAAAATATTTTTGTGGGTGCACAGTTCAGTCACTGGCAGAGTTGAACCAAAGCGATGGTCAGGACCATGATGAGGTTCAAACAAGTCAAACTCTTGTAAAACTGAGAAAGGTATGGTAGTAGAATAAGGAAAAAACCAATGTTCTTAGACCATCCAGTCTGTTGCTTTGCTTCCTTGTGCAGTTCCTAGTGTTTTATTCCTTGCACTTTTCCTTCCTTGCATAAAGATCTGTTTAAACGGAGAGGCAGTATAAAATACAGAAAAAGCAGAGAGGTCCATACCCTGCATATAGTGCTGCCTGCTGGTGAAAACAGAATCTTGGCAAGTAGGAGACTGTATGGGATGGCTGTGGCCAGGTGTTGACAATGAGGGGCAACAGGACTGGCCTCTGAGGGAAGGGTCTGGGGCTATCCCATGCTGACACAGGGGGATTCAGTTGGCCCCAAAGCACCCTGACACTGGACACGATTGAGACCCACAGTCATATATGTGGTGCCCCTGGGAAAATAGATTTAAGAAAGGGAAAAAATGGCAGAGAGAAAGAGAAATGAGGAGAAGAAAATAGGTGAAAACAGCAGAATCATTGATGGAGGGAGAGACTCTGCTGCAGACACCAGAGCAGACAGTGCCCTGCAGTCCATGGAACCACCACACTGGCACAGGGGAAAAGCATGAGAAGAAAGAAGCAGCAGAGAGGAGCTAGCATGAACTGGCCACAGGCCCCATTCTTTATCCTTCCACACCCTTCATTGAGAGAAGGCAGAAGAGTTGCAAATGAAGGAATGAAGTTGAGCCTGTGAAGAGAGGTGGAAGTGGAAGGAAAATGTAAAATGTTTTTAATTTTGTGCCTTAATTTCCCACCATCCAGATCTATTTTAATTGGTAAAGAATTAAATTAATTTTGTCTCAGTTAAGTTTTTTTTGCCAGTGATGGCAGCTGGTAGGTGATCACCCTGATTTTATCTCATCCATGAACTTTTTTCTCTTTTTACTCTTTTTTTCCTCTCTTTTTCTCCCTTTTTCTCTCTTTCTCTCTCTCTCTCTTTTTTTTTTTTTTTTTTTTTTTCTCCTTTTTTTCTTCATGACCTACTGAGAAGAAGGGGCAGTGAGAGACTACCTATCTTTTGGCCATTAGCCAAAGTTAACCCAATGTAGAGGTACAAGTGTTAACCTACTGAAGCAATTGAGGATCTCAGGATCTCACTATTACTGCTCTTAGTTGAAAACAAAGCTGCAATATGGGAAGTTAACTACAGCATATTAAACCAAAGCCATTATGATGAGTGGGTTCAACAGAAACTGTGATCATGGTTTTGGTTGGATTTGATCAACTCAGCACACCAGCACTCTGTAGCATACTTAAAGCCCTGTGAAAAATATGTGTCTCTGTAAAGATGAATTCATATTTTACCCAAATTTAGCTTTCTACTTTCCTCTTATATGTCATCTATATAGTGTGCTGAATGTCTGTCCTCCAGCACTCCAGCACTAGTTAAATCCTCAACTTGCCTTTCTCCAGAATGGGCTGGAGCCAATGAATTGTCTGAATTACACGGTGATTTTCTACAGTAAGAAACCTGGACAAGAGCCAGACATTTCATTGTTCATCTATGTTTTGCTTTCTTGGGTAAAAGAGCTGGAGACTGTTCCCTGCAGATCTGATGCCTCTGACAATAAAAAGTGTTTTTCCTGTCTTTCCCTCCCTGAGAGAGATCACTTAATGTTCAGTGATACCTTGTTATTCAAAATACTAATTGATAAAAACTAGGTTCTGTAATTAAAACAGAAAGTTGAATTGTCCTGAGGGTTGGGGTTTTTCTTTTAGTTGAAAAGAAGTAGCTGAGATGGCTGGAGAAGAAGCAAAAATGTTTAGCCTTATCCAGCTATTTAAATGATTCTTGACTACTGACTGCAGGCCTTGGTCAGTTAAATTCTAGTTTGAAATTGGAAATTAGTATGAAGTGATGCTTCTATCTCAACTACACACATAGTGAAAAGAAGCAATAAACCTTTGTTAGCTAAGTGTTCACCTTTGTACTCTAAGTGAAAGCATCTTGTCCATAGTACTGACAGTGTGGGTGGTGCAGTTCTACATAAGACTGAGGACCCCAAAGGTAGAAATGGCACCTTTGACATTGTAGTCTATCAATTTCTGAACTACTAATGAATGGCTGAACCTATTTCAAAAATGCTAACTATTTATTATTAGAGCACTGAGGCTGATTTCATCTGTATCTGGCTAAGAATTGTTCTGGCTCTGAAATCATTATAGGGCTGGTCTGGACTGATGGCTGCTGAGAAGAGCAGAAATGAAGTTCCACCTAATTAATCATTGATGAGAAACTGAAAGCAGCTGGCTCATTAAATATAACCATAATGATTTTCCAGCTAGTTCTTATTCTAGCAAATATGATCACTCCTGTTGTGCTTTCATATTAAGTAACAAATCCATAGCCACTTGCTGTTGTGTGTGGACCAGTATATGGCTCCTACTCTGGAAGGAGAATACAAAAGATCTTATCATGGTAAAAAGTATAATTGTAGTCTTTCTGACCTGCAGCAACAAAGAGAACAAGAGTCAGTTCCACTTTGCCTGGAGCTTCAAGGAACACCAGCCAGAAGTATATTCTTGAGGGAGGTATAACATACATCCATATGTCACATGTGGACAGATGTTACTTCAAGAACAGAACCATTAGTTCAGTCACAGCTCTTGGATGTTTAGCACTTCAGAAAATTAGGCAACTTATTTTGCTGTTCAACCAAGTCCTTTCAAACCTAAAGTTGTCACTCATTTATTCATTCTCCGTTCTTCAGCTTGATCAGAGTGATCAAGCACGTGAGGTTTTTATACAAAAATGTGTAAGTAAATTCAGAAACATTATTTTCATCTGTTATGTAACCACTTCCTTCTGAGAGGCAGATCTTGCATCAGTCCATCCTCCCTCTGGTGTGATGGATAAGGTACTCCCACACTGAATCACAATGGCTGGAAGAAATAGAAAAAAATTCTCTTGGGAGAGACAGTCTATCCAAAAGTCAAACCTGAGGAAACAGTCTAGCTCTAGTTTCCTTGATATCAAAAGAGATCAGATTATAGTTGAATTATGAAAAATGAGTATTTCTACTTTATCAGAATGAAAGGTTTAAAAGTCACTTGTTCTACCTCCCATATAAAAACCATCCTCTTTTCCAGCTTTACCAAAAATACTATTTATTTGTGAAAATTTTCCATTGTGGAGGAAATGCATTTTCTGTTGACACAAAAGATGGATATATCAGAGATTTTATCTTTCAACTAGAAAACAGATATCTGCATGTACATTTTCTAACTGTATATTTGGTATATCCCGTGTCTACACACAGAGATCTTGAAATTGTTCATGAGCACACTAACTTTTGAATCTTTCTGATGGCAAATGCTGTCTCCCTGTATAATTGGTACAGAAAGTCAGATACCTTTGTGAGGTGATTTTGATTTTATAGAATTATAGATTAGTAGAATCATTAAGGCTGGAGAACACCTCAAATGTTCCTGAGTCCAACCTTTGCCCAAACATCACCATATCGACTAAGCCATAGCACTATGTGCAATATTGAATCATTTCTTGAATACTTCCAGGGATGCTGACTCCGCCACCTCCCTGGGTACTCTGTTCCAATGCCTGACAACTCTTTCCATGCTGAAATTCTTCATTACCTCCAACATGAACCTCCTGTGGCACAGCTTGAGCCCATTTCCTTTCATCCTGTCACTGGCTGCTTGGGAGAAGAGACTGACCCTGGCCTTTCAGGGAAGAAGAGACCAAATGTCCTTTCAGACATTTGTAGAGAATGATTAGGTCTCCCCCAAGCCTCCTTTTCTCCAGGATAAACACCCCCAGCTCCCTCAGCTGCTCCTCACAGGACTGCTGCTCCAGACCCTTCCCCAGCCCCATTCCCCTTCTCTGGACTCACTCCAGCCCCTCAGTGTCTTTCTTGCAGTGAGGGCCCAGAACTGGACACAGCACTCGAGGTGTGGCCTCACCAGTGCCCAGCACAGGGGGACAATCCCTGCCCTGCTCCTGCTGGCCACACCATTGCTGATCCAGCCCAGGATGCCATTGGCCTTCTTGGCCCCTGGGCACAGCCTGGCTCATGTTCAGTCACTGTCACCAGCACCCCCAGGTCCTTTCCAGCCCCTCTGTCCCAGCCTGTGGCCCTGCCTGGGGCTGTTGTGACCCAAGGGCAGGACCCAGCCCTGGGCCTTGTTGAACCTCACACCATTGGCCTCAGCCCATGATCCAGCCTGTCCAGATCCCTCTGCAGAGCCTTCCTGCCCTCCAGCAGATCAACATTCCTGCAAACAGGATTGGGCCCAATTGGGGAACCACACTCGTGACAGGCCAGTGAATAGATGTAACTCCACTCACCACCACCCTCTGGGCCTGGCCATCCAGCCAGTTTTTAATCCAGTGAAGGGTGCACCTGTCCAAACCTTAGGCTGACAGCTTTTCTAGGAGAATGTTGTCAGAAACTGTGTCAAGGGCTTTGCTAAAATGCATGTAGGCAACATTCACAGCCTTTCACTCATCCACTAGGTCATAGAAGGAGACCAGGTTACACAGGCAGAATCTACCTTTCCCATTCCTGTGGTCACTAGGTCTGATCCTGTGGTTTTCTGTGTGTGCCATGTGATTGCACTTTAGATAATCTCTTTGCTAACCTTCCTGGGCACTGAGACTCTGACAGGCCTGATATTTCTCTATTTTAGGTGACTTAAGTTTCTCTTGAATTGACCATCTCTTCATTGCCTCCAAAGGACTTACACCCAATCACAGTGCATCCAAACATATTTGGAATTAGCCTATACCCATATCTAATTAATTTGTTCCTATTTTTTCAATTCTCCATCCCAGGAAAAGGATGAAAGCCTGTTAGGTTCTCTTAAAACATACAACTTGTCCTGGCTGAGAGGATTCGTACTGCAAGAATTTCAAAATTTCCAGTACAGGAGTTTTGTGATTTCAGTTTTCCTTCATAGTGTTAGAATTCTAATGACCTTTAGCTATAATTAGATTCCCATAGATATGTTTAGATCATTTTCTAAAAGCTGATTGACCAAATACATAATTTTCTAAAAGCTGATTGACCAAATACTTAGATGGTGTCACAGACGGACTTTTAATGCAGAACACTTTATGAGTGGTTCCTCACTTTTAAAGAGTTTTGTTAAAATACAACTTTAACCAAATTCCCCTATTTTAAAAGAAAAAAAAAATACACACATATATATATATATGAAATAGTTTATATTTTCTCCTGGCAGTTATTCTTCTAGGGGGCCACGGGGTAGAAAAAATCTCTGACAGGAGAAGTATTTTCTTCTTTGAGGTAATCCTAACGGATTAATTTATTTGGCCATGAAGGTTGTTCTTTTTAGAGCACTTTGAAAGCATAAGCAGAGCAAAGAATGCTTGAAAGTGTATGGAATTTGATTTACATTTTTAGAACAAAGAAACAAATGAAAATGTGAGTATTGTCTTTATCTTCAGTGTTATTGTATGTGGTATCCTTCTATAATCTTCTCTTGTAATGATACTTAATAGCTCCCTTTGAGATATTAATGGAAATTGTCACAGGCAAGGGAGATATTACTGCATCTAATGAAGCAAAGGAGGACTGAAAGGAAAAAAGAACAATAAGTGAAATCTGAACAAATAAAGGAATTTAGCTTATTTCTGAAATTTAACCCTTTACATGGATTATTGTCATAAAATCAAGCTAAGCGAATACAGTTGCTATTTAACATAATTAAATAAATTAAATAATTAAATATTCATGAAAACTTACTGAGCAGTTACAGTACATTGATTTTGGTGATAAGAATTTAAGTGTATATTCTTTGTCAGCCCTTAACACATCATTATAACAATACTGCCATAAAATATGTCCAATTTTCCGTGCACTGTACTAAATGAATTCTTTCTGACAGACGATTATGTGTACTTCAAATAATTCATAACTAGGAAGATAAATAAAACCATTTTATAAGGAAAAAGTGTAATTTAGGTAGAAAATATGGCTCTTGTCAAAATACAAACATGGGCATCATATTTAAGCATATATCCCACTATCTCTCCACTCATCTTATGTCTAGAAAAATTGCTATTGCATAGCAAGCAGTTTTCCTGACCAGCTGAACAAGAAGCTTGTAAGAGGAAGCTGTAAAATATAAACTAATATCTTAATAAATATGTCAGCATTTTGTAACAAGTCTTCCACTATTTTTACTTTTTGGTAATGGAATGTTCAGTGAAAGACAAAAAATACCACCCAAATATGAAGCTATTCCACTTCACAACAATTTGTTCACTACTTCTTTTTCCAACCCAGTGAAAGAAAAAAAATTTAAAACACTATTTAGTTTTAGTTAGAAGATATTTTATTTAAACTACATTTTAAACTGAACCTATATATATTTAATATTATATATCTAAATATATTTAGTTAAAGAATAAAAATAGAAAATTATATAA
>VXBN01009097.1:17814-32115 GCA_013397395.1 Sinosuthora webbiana
GAAGGGCACGGTGGGGGTTATGTGTTTGTTTGGTTGTTGTTCTTGTGGTTTTTTTTTGTTTTGGTGTTTTGGTGTTTTTCTTTTTTGTGTGTGTGCATGTGGTTTAGTTTCGTTTGGTTGGTTGATTGGAATTTTTAAGTTTTTTTAAATCTGTGCATTGCTTACAGAACAATCAGATCTATTACATCTGGAACCTGAAATTACAATGATTGCAAAAAAATATGTAGAATTTCATTAAAACTGGTTCATTTTTAATATGAAAACAGAAAAACATGCTTACAAACTGAAGCATCTTATGTATATTCTGTGTATGCCATGTTGTTTTACACATATAAAAATGTTATAACATGATTTTTATGCATTTTAATGGAATTGTAATTTTCATCCAACTGGAATTTTAAAATATGAGCAGTCAAAAACCATTATTTAATCACTAAAAAAGGAAATTATAATGTGACTTCTGACAAGAAAAATGAATTTACTGAATTTTGTTTATGAAATCTGCTGTTTGTTCAAATGTATGTATTTAGACATAATATATCTTTTTAGAGTTAAAGAAATGCCAAACTCATTCTAATGCTATGGTTATGAGACTTATCAGCTGATAATATCAATAACAGAAATATAGATCCAAGAAACAAGGAATCTGATATTATGAAATAAACAGCTATATATGTCTGCTACAATTACCTTATATATGTGAACATAATGAACTTTCAGAGGCAGATGAAAATGTAGTTGGTTAGGCATGAGTAGGAAGAGCAAGAGTTTAAGAAAATAAAGCAAGATAAGAAAGATTAAAACAATGTAATACATTTCTAGATTGTCAGATGATTAATTCAAAATGCTACTATTAAAATCATTAGCTAAAATAACCTTGATTTAAATATATGCTCAGCAATTTAACAATTGGACTCCTTCTGAGCTTAGAGGTGATGTAATATTGAAATGAATAAAATAGTAATGAATTTCCTTTTACAGGATATTCACTTGCTGATAGATTCTCAGACAAAAGCAGTTTGGCCATTCACATGCAGTGCTCTTAGATAAATTGTTCCATGTGTTCCTGTACAGAAGCCTGAGATTTCTACTAGAAATCTTAAGGATATGTGTGAAGTGTGTACAAGAAATCCTTAGGGAGCATCTATTATGTCTAAAATTTAATACACAATATATGAAAAAGATGAAAATCCCAACTGTTTATAAATCAAATTTTATATATATATATAAAGTTCTAAGCAATCATACCTTTTGTTGCTACTTTAATGTTTTAATCTTTTCCTGACTTTGAGTCAGTTTGAAAAACAAAGATACTCTGAATGAGCCCCTACTCAGATGATTCCTAAGCCATTCTATTAAACATGAACTATAATTTTTGCCTGAAATTTGTAGCAGGCTAACATTTTCTCTGTAAAGATGGTGACTTGTGATCCGAGCACTTGAAATCAATGTTCCATTTAAATCACTTGTCCTATCACAGAAGAAAAAAAAATATATATTTTTCAAGGCTTTTGGGGGAGGTATTTGCTGACTCTAAAATAAGTTACAGAACATTCCCTCATTTTCAGACTGTTAATGCTTATCCATCCATAACTTGAGTAAGAATACTTACTTTTTCTCTTCTATTGTGAACATTACAAACAGAGATTAGTGGCCTTTCACTTCAGAGCTGTCAGAGTTAAAGTGACATGAAGCTATTAACATTCTGTTGCAAGTGGCCAGAAGCTTCCTCTGAGATTCCTCTGTCTTTTGTGTTTTAGATTTTTTCTGCCCCTATCTAAAGATCACTAAAACCCTTAGTCTGCACTGTATTCATGATGATCACCCATTCCCTTTCAACTTAAATCAGGCCCTGACAGAGTATTTTCCAATTATTACTGCTCCTTCGCAGCCCGAGATATTACACACTTCAAAATTTCAGATGGTCCCATATAAACTGCTTCATGATGTTCCTTATGAAAGAGTTTAAATGGAATAATTAGAGGGCATCCAACATATCTGTGAGATGACCAGTTATAAAAGAAAATTAGTATACAGTACTCTTGTTGGATTTATACTCCACTACTTCAGGAACTCACTAAAAATACCCTATAAGTACATATCTCTAAATATGAAACAAAATTCAAAAATTAGGAGAAAAGATGGACATGAATCTCAAGAAAGATTAAGCAAGGATACATATGTAGTGTTTATACAATTGTGTTCTGTTACTTTTTACTTCTTCAGTACTGTATAGTCTCCTGAATGTTTATAAAATCCCTGAGAAAATGAAGACTTTCTTTCATTTACAGAGTTTTTCAGGACAGCTTCCAGAAACTCTGGATAAGATTTAACCTGTGTGAAAATTTGCCCATTTTATAGTAAGCACAAACAACTATTCACATATTAATGAATAGCTAATGTGCAAATTAGTGCAATGGCTTCCAACGTCTGTGGAAAGGAAAAGGTTTTCCACTGTGTGAACTCTGACAGGGAGCATTTTCACTGCTGTGAAGATGTGAAGTGAAGCTGTGGGTCACTGAATACACTGAAGTTTTGATAACAACTGTAGGCAGCACCTCACAAAGTTTTATGACTTGGATATTAAAGACTACTTCCTGAAGATATAAACTTGTGGCTTACTATACATTTGCACATCCTTTCACTTTCTTTTACTTTTTATTCCACTCAGATATTTTCACTTTTGAATGAGATTTCTTCTTCTTTTCTTAAAATTTTATACCAATTGTTTCAACGTAGCTCTGTTTATTTAACTGCTCTCATAAATGCTATTCAAGCCATGTTATTTTTACTTGCAATAGTGTTAAACTTTGTGCTTTTAAAAGGCATAAAATTTTCAAAGAAACAGCAACTTTATATATTAGTTCATAGATAATGTTACTATGAGAACCTAGTGACATTTACAATAGCAGTCATACTGAGGAAAAACTGTTAAAAACTAAATGGCTCTTTTCAGCTTGTAGAAGCAGCCTTTCCCAACTCTTCATCATTCATGAAGTTATGGTTTTGGTTGCTCGAAGGTACTAGATTTTAGTAACCTTGAGCTAAAATCCTTGACCTTCATCAGCACTTTGATTTTCCAGTATCTTCTGATTCTGGATATATCAGAAGCCATTTTACACTACCTTCCTTAAAAACAATTAGACAGCCTGAAAAACCTTTTTAAAACACAAACAAGCATGCAGCTGGAGTCTTGTCTTTAAAGTTTAAAACTCTTTAAGTACAAAGGACTCTACTGTTACCATGCAAACTAATAACGATCGTTTTCCATGCTTACCTGCACTTTTAAAAAAAGCTGGAATGAATTTAACTGAACTTAACACAGATAGGCAAATCTATTCTAGCTAGTTAATTTATATAAAGCTTGCAGAAGGTGTTATCACACTAACTTTATAAATAAGGAGATGAAAGCTCAATGTAAAAACTGAAACTAGAACTCGATCCTTATCACAGAAGACCCCACCAGTGAATGGATTCGAATACTGCATGCTTATACCCTGACATATTCGCAAAATTTAAAAAAAAATTAAAAACTTTTTGTTGAAACAGGATTGTCAAAAGCAAGACCAGACCACTTTGCTAAGGAATATGCAGAAATCTTCATTTTAAAAGATTGAGATGACAGCTTTGTATTTGCATGCAGAAACTGCTTTTATAATTTTGAACTATCTCTACAGACAGTTTCACTGGCATTGGGATAAAGTTTTAAAATTATTTGAAAATATTTAAAATACATTATAAGCTTAAAAAATAAAACTATTATAATATATAAAATACAAAATATAAAAGAAANATCAGGAAATCTTCTCTGATATTTAGCAAAAATATTCCTACCCGTTTCTGTGACATTTCCCAGCAAGAAAAAAAGGAAAAAAAAAAGAAAAAAAAGAAAAAAGAAAAAAGAAAAAAGAAATAAGAAATAAATATTTTTTTAACAAAAACCAAGACCCCACCTCCCACAAACCTCTTGGGTTGGTTTAACCGAAGTAGAAGAGATATCCAGGTACAGAAGAATATGATTCACATGAAACCTCAAGAGTCAGAAACAGGATGACATTCTCTCATTCTAAAACTGTGGGGAAAGAAGGCAAGAAAAACAACAGCCCTCTCTGTAAATTATCATCTCTGATTACAGGAAAAAAAAAAAAAAAAAAAGGAAGAGGGAAGCACGAAACATGTTGCAGTGTAACGAGCACTACCTGAGAGCTGCACTTTCCCGCACATGGCCTCATTCTGTACATAGTGAAATCAGTAACAAGGGTTCTTCTTGACTTGAGTGGATTCAAGATTGAGTTTATTGGCATTGCGCCCAAGAGGCATCATTGAAACTGTAAGAGCATGGCTGGAGACTCCAGTGGGAATCCATGCATTGACTGAAGCATGTCCTTAAGCAGATATCTGAGTCCTATAAAGTCAACAGATTTAAATATGTACCTTAAACCAAGAACATGCTTTGTTGGATCTTGGCCTTTGGCAATTATTTGAGACATCAAGTTCTATTTACATTGCAACTAAGCTGCTAAAACATTAAAAAAAAACAAAAAAAAACAAAGTCAGTGATCATTTTTATGGATGTTTTTATGTGAAAAAAGAATTTGTAAAAGTATTATTAATTAATAAAATGACAAGGACATACTTAGTTTTATTATAATAAGGATACGCTCTTGTCATTGCTGAAAGCATAGCTATATCAAGTAAATTAAAAAAACTAAACCAAAACAAAACAAAACAAAAAAACCAACCAACCAAACAAACAAACAAAAAAGCAGGCTTAAACAATTTCTACAGATATAAATAGGGCTTGCTCATAAAGCTATAGTTTTAGGGATCCCTGTTCTGCAACAGATGCAGAGCATCCTCACGGCCACTTGCAGAAACCTGAAAAGCTGGGAACTTGGTTTTGCAGAAAATGGAGGGAAACAGGTTTCTTTAAATATGGATACTGCAATTATGAAAAATTTTCAGGAATTTTGGCACTTAATATATATCTAAAGTTAACTGGATTTAATATATATTCAGGATCTTATAGAACCAGAATATTTATCAAGATGAATTGCAGATTCAAGAATTTAATTTTTAATACAACTTTCAAAAGGATTTTTACAGGCATATGCTTAGAGACCAGTAAATACATGAAGATGTAGATATATACTGGTTTTTAGATGTAGATATATGCTTTTAAAATTTTTTTAGGTATAATTTAAAAGACTTTGGTACTGTTTGAATTATTTGTTCTCAGTTTATTAACCAGTGTATTTCTACTCTTGATCTGTTCACAATCACTTGAACTTCACTTCCATTAATGTGTTTGATAACTATGAAAACTGAAAAATCAGTCAACTTCTACAAAATTTTTAGCTAAAAAAGATTCAACTACCCTCACTGTTATTTAAGTTTTTGACTTGCATAAATATGGGTATGAATAATGAATTGTTTCTGAACTGGTTTAATAAATACTTTCCCAATATCCCCTGACTTCATAAAACACCATATTTAGTGGTGTTTCCATATTTAAATAAAATTATTTCTGGTCATTCTTTTTAAAAATTACATGTATTTTAAGAATATTTTATGGAGTCTCTAGGAACTGATGTTGCTTGTTATTGTGAAAGTAAGAGCATTTTATTATTCTTTGTTTCAGAGTGTTCTTCCTTTACTAAGCAAAGCTGTTTATTGTCCCCAAGTAGGGACATAGTTATTTACTTTAAAAAGATTGTACACTAATCCCTTTTCTTACAATATCCTTAAGTAATTTATAAGTGCATATTTCAAACTGAGGAGTTTGACAGTGCCCCTAGTGAATCTTGATATACATGCCTCACAATTCATACACAAATGATACTACATGAAATATTCATTAGGAATACTCTAAATTATGTACCAAACAACGAGGTTACTGTCATTGTCACACTTTTCGTCTGGTAAATATCCCAGTGGGCACAATGAATTCACTTATATCTCACAAACAGTTTCCCAACATGTTTCAATTATTTATCTTATGGCTACAGTCTTCCATGTGCACAATCATGTTTTTGTTTTCCAGGCTTTTCTGAAATACACTCTCATATTCAATGCAGTAAAATACATAAAACCTATAAAGAAAGGAAATAGCTCATACTTAACCAAAGTGAAATACATTTCAAAGTAGTTTGTGTGTTTAGACTGCTTTGATATCTGGTCACAGCATAAACAGAATAGACTTCAAGAAGAAATTGTTCAGTGTTTTTAAAACCTCCAGAAGATTTCCCCATTAACTTAAAGCGAAGCACGCAAGTAAGAGAATGTGGGAAAATGGATCTCTACCACGTTTACAACAGGCAGACAAATGATGATAAGAAGCAACAGGTCTGTCATGTGATGAGATGAATGGTGTCATCTGTAACTTCTTGAAAGGCAGATGGGGAGCACATGGTACTTCCTTGACACATGATGCCAAATGACACTTATCACTTAAAATAAGTAGCTAGAATTTTCAGACATAATAGATCCATTTGGAAAGTGCACAGAACAATGCTAACTTCTTACAAATATTTAACATCGTCTGACATGTCGCATTTCATTATTCAATAATACAAACTAGCATAAACCTAGTTTTTTAAAATAAATTTAATAAAATCTTAAATTCCTCTACCCACACTTTTTAGTGCCTTTAAAACAGGGATGACTTGCAGGTAGATTATGGAGGCGCTGAAGATCCTGTACAATAGAAGGGAGAAGGCCTCTAAGAACCGGTTTTCTAATTTACATTTCTCTTTGCCCAGTGATATAACAAATATAATATGGGAATAAGGACAGAAGGTCAGGTTTGGTGACAAAGCTAAGGAGAGAGCACAGACTATGACACTGTAATACTAAAAAGAAAATTGTGTTTTCATTCTCTGATTTACCAAGGGTTCCAGGGGACGTGGTGGCTTAAATGGTCCTCCTTCCTGGTTTGGTTAGGCACCCCTGCTACTGCTCCACAGCTGGTTTTCCTCACTGTTGATACAACTGTGAGGATGCTGTGTAAGCACATCAGGATTTATAAAACTTGTTCCTTTTCAGTGAAGAAGGAGGACATGTCTAACCAGGAGTATCTTCCCCACGCAGCACCATGAAGAGAGGTACAGGTACCAGAGCTGTGGTGAAAAAAAAAAACCATAAAAAACAGAGCAGCCAGAGACAGTGGAATGGGAGGTGATTTCCACTGCCAAACTTGCATGGAGGCTGCCTGCAAAGTTTATGTAATTTTTTTTTCCCCAAAGTCACTTCTTGCTAGCAACACGAGCATCCATTTGAAAGAGTATAGCCTCCTAGATTTTATTTAGCCATGGGTATTAATGTTTAATTTGACAATTTTGTAGAAAACCATGTTTTTTAAACATTGAAAGTCAGGAAAAAGAAAACTTTCTAATTAATTTATTCTTCTATAGTTCCAACAACATTGTGGGATATATTTTCTTTGATATATGGAAACACCCTCCATGGAAAAAGACATTAATTCTTGTGTTTTTAAAAACATGATTATTATTTCTCCTTTTCTGATTATTCTACAAGCAGAAAAAAATCGAAATGACACATTTTTATTTTGTTCATTGCACCTACTAGTTCTCAAAACTCAGAACTAGTACAAAAAAAGAATTATTTCATTTTATCACTCTTCCTAACAATTAGTTTAGTTTTAGAAGCACTAGCCACAAATATAATACTACAGGGTGTTGTAGAAACATGTAGCAAAAATATATATATTAATAAAAACCCTAAATTGAAAGACTCTAGAAGCTCTAGTTAGCTTAATCCACTTTAAAAAACTCTAAAAAATTTTTTGATATATCTGTGTGAATATTAACCCTTTCTGATTCATAGACTCTTGAATTATTAAATTTCCCTAAAGAAAATTCCATACACAAACTTCTTAACCACCTTTTCTGGACATTTTTCAATAATATAATAATAGAGAAAAAAAGTTGAAAATTTTGTGTTTACTGATATTTTCTTTTCAAATCTTTTCATATTGAATAAAATACATGTTTAGCAAGACACACTCCTGACCTTTATGCAAATGGAGGACAGACAATATATAATTTGTCTCTAAGATATAGCTGAAAAAATATAACACTTTATTAACAAACTCCGTTAACAAAAATCTGTATTTACAGATTGTCTCTTTCAAATACTACTTCTACCCTCATTCTATATCCCTATTAGGCACATGAGGTGTCTCAAGAAGATATGTGATATATAAAAGGTTTTGTTGTCTCTTTCTGTACTCCTTTTTTTAAAACTAATTACTGTCTCCCACAGCATCCTGGGCAAATCACCTTGGCATGTATATTTACTAGAAAGAAGGGACAAAAAATCCAAGAACTATTAATACATGTGATTAAATATCAGGTGGAAATGCTCCCTTTTATGTAACGCTTTACTGCTTAACACACATTGTGGCTATTGACCGCCTAGTCTAAGTTTAAGGTTAAAGTTATGCTATAACAGGACTTTTACTCTTATAAAACTATTTTATAAATTATTAAAACCTGCAATAAGAAGACTGTAATGAAGATTATGTGTGTTTCTCTTACGTAAAACAATGTTAGGAGTAAAATTGTGGGGGTCTTTTTTTAAAAAAGGAAACAGCTAATTATGTATTACTAAATTCAATTAGCGTGTATGTGCATATAAAACTAATAAACCTTCTGCTATAAACTCCACAGACTTTCACCAACTGATGACAAAGAATTCCACGCTTTGTAACCATTTTTGTTACTCATTTCCTATGAAACTGTGTGAGCAGACTGAGATACAAGTCTCATTTAGCCTGGTAGCTGATGATTTTTTCCTCTGACAGAAGGCCTGGTGGTCTACAGAGTTCATCTGTAGCCCTTTGAGGAGCCCTAAACAAAAGGTATGTAGGTAGCTTCTCTCTGGTCCTACTACAGTTGTGCAGCAACTATTGTTGTGCAGCAGTTCCTGCTGCCATTCATTTCTGGTCTCATTTCACCCCTTAATACAGCAGACAAAAAGTTAGTGAATTTGCACAGCAGATTGTTAGACTGGTCCAGTTTTGGTTTTGAATTAATTTCTCTAGTTTCCCAGTGGCCTTCTTGACAAACACAGTGCAGCCATTGCCACTCAGAAGCACAGTTAACCATGAGTCTCAGGGTAACTGCTGAGTGATTGAAGTAATTAAGTGCCAAATTTCTGTTTTAATGGAAATTGTCATACCACTAGCCCACGAAAATTCTTCCAGTTCTCTTAGGGGAGCACTACGGACTTAAGTTTAGAGAAGGGGACATGAGCTTAGAGAAGACAAGTAACTTTTATTTTGAATATCTGGTTCATAGAATAATAGAATCCTAGAATGGTTTGGGTTGAAAGGAAACTTTATCTTGATTATTTGATTTCAACTGCCCATGCCATTGGTAGGGATGCCATTCAATAGATCAGGTTGCTCAGGGTCCCTTGCAACGTGGTCTTGACCACTTCCAGGAACTGGGCATCCACAACTTCTCTCGCCAAGCTCTTCCAGTGCCTCAGTAACTTCTGAGTAAAGAATTTCTCCCTAACATCTAATCTAAACATTCTCTCTTTCAGTTTAAAATCATTGCCCCTTCTCCTGTCACAGTCTGTCTGTATAGAAAGTCCCTTTCCCTCTTTTTTCATAAGCTCCTTTAAGGTAGGTCTCCTTGCAGCCTTCTCTTTTCCAGGCTGGACAAACCCAACTCTCTTACCCTGTCTTCATAGGAGAGATGCTTCAGGCCTCTGATCATCTTTGTGGCCTCTTCTCTGGGTCTGCTTTAACAGATCCTTATCTTATGTTCAGGACCTAGAGCTGGATGCAGCCCTCCAAGGACTTGGAAATAGTGGAGTAGAGTCATCTCCCTCATCCTGTTGGCCACACCTCCTCTGAATGTGGTGGGCCTTCTGGACAGTATGCCCACATGGCTGGTTCATGTCCAGCTTTTAATCCATGAGAACCCCTAAGTCCTTCTTGGCAGGGCTTTTCTCAATGACTTCTCACAGTCTGTACTCATGTCTGGGATTTTCCTGACACAAATGCAGAAACTTAACCTTAGACTTGGTGAACTTCATGAGGTTCTTCAACTTCTCAAGTCTATCTAGGATCATCTGCACCTCCTCCCATTCTTCTTTTGTGTCAACTGCACAGCTTGGCTTTATGCTATCTGCAAGTTTGCTGGGGATGCACTCATTCCTGTGGTCTATATCGCTGATGAATGATGGTATTTAAGAACACTGTGCCCTACACAGAGCCCTGAGGGACACCATTAATCACCAGGTGCCACCTGAACATAAAATCATTGACTACATTGTCTGACTCTGTCCATCCAGCCCATTGCTTTTCCATTGAATATGCCATCCAGCAAATCTATGTCTCACCAATTTGGAGATAAGGGTATAATTTGAAACCATATCAAAGGCCTTATAGAAGTCTAGGTAGGTGGCATCAGTTGATCTTCCCTTTTCTCAGTTAAGAGACCATGAGATTGGTCAGGCATGATTTGCCCCTAGTAAAGAAGTGCTGGCTGTCATGGAAGACCTTCTTGTCTTTTATATGCCTTAGAATATCTTCTAGGAGGATCTGCTCCAAGGTCTTCCAGATGAGGCTCACTGCTCCATAGTTCCCTTAATCTTCCATTCTCCCCTTTTTTAAAAAAAGAGCAACATTTCTTTTTTCTCAGTCACCAGAGACTTCACCTGAGCACCACAACTTTTCAAATATTATGGAGTGGCTTGACAACATCAACCAGCTGCCTCAGGAATACATGTCTTCCAATCCCATGGACTTGTGGCTATCCAGTTCCATCAGCTGATCCTGAAATTGCGGCTTGCTTACAGTGGGAAGGACTTCACCCTCCCCATACCCACCCAGATGTCTGGGGACTTGACATGTGTAGAAATCCTGACTGCCAGTGAAGACTGAGGTGAGGAACTCATTGAGTATCTCAGCCTCTTTTGTATCCATCACCACCAGTTCACCCCTGCTTATTAGGGGAATACACTCTCCTTGGTCTTTCTTCTCTATAAACTTATAGAATTTCTTTTTGTTCACAGCCCTTTCCAAGTAATCGCCCAGCTTTGCCTTGGCTTTCCTGACCTCATCCCTACACATCCAAATCATATCCCTGCATTCCCTGAAGGTTGCCTCTCCCTACTTCCACTGCCTGTGCACTTCTTACTTCTTAATTTGAGGAGCAGACCTTTGCTCAGCCATGCCTATTTCGGACCTGCCTTGCTCAAATTCTTACACATTCCTCCACACCTAAACATTATGATATGATTATATTTTGTAAACTAAAACTTATTAATTGTTTTATTTTTGCAACAATGAAGTTTAAGAACTATGAAAATAACTACAATCAGAAGTTCAAGAAAACTGCTTTCACACACCTTTGCGACCAGTGTTGCAGTTTATACTTGAATGAAATTGCCCATCACATAAGACAAAACTCTCTAATGTCAACAAAGTTAACCCCCTTGACATCTTTTCAGACAAAACGTCTGGCTTCTCAAAAATCAACCAATTTCAGTTTTTAAACAAAACAACTGCTTCCTTCACCTGATTTCAAGAGAAACTTTGCCAGCAAAAAACCTGCACAAGTGGCCCCATTGTGTCTACTTGCCTTTGAATGATTGCTGCTTAGTAGTTTCTCCTAAGAAAACTGTGCATAATCAAAGTTAGACAATGGGAAAAACAATTAATATGAATGACTCTCGGATCTCTGAGAGCCTTTGTTATGCTGCCACCAATATACACAAGAAAGGAGCTATATATGGGACCATATGAGGTGATCAAAACATTAACCAGACATTGTAACCATTTTTCAATATTCTCAGCCCCGAGTGTGTGTTTGAAAGAAATGTGCTACTTGGAGCAAAGCCATTTTTTAGTGTGTGTGCCCTGTATCTTTGCTTACTCATGGCAGTGGTGGTGACAGAAGTGCTGACGCCGGTCCCAGAAGCAGCACTAGAAATATCTCCCTCTCCCTTCCTTGCATTCAAACCTAATCCAGAGATCTGTGAAAGAGAGATGTGTACTTTTATAGCAGCTTGCTTGTCCAGAAACTAGCACTGAAACGCCAAATTTTATGGTTAGCTTTCCTAAAAGTACACTTTAAATAATAATTAAGTCATAAATATTTGAGGGCCAGGTTGTGATACTGTTCCTTGCTGTGACAGACGGTGCAGCCAAGGCTGAGTGTGCCGTGCTCCTGCGGGGCATGCCTGTGCCTGGGCTCTCCCAGGAGGGACCCCAGCTGGCTGGAAGCCCAGCCCTAAGGGGTTACAGCCCTTTGTTGTGCCCCTCTAGGGTGCCTCACTTTTCCTGAGCTCTCTGAGCATGCCATGCATTCTGTAAACTCACCCTGGCTATGCTGCAGATCTACCTGCTCCCAGGTGCTCAGTGTTTGAACCCATGAACAGCCAAGTGTACTGCCCCATCTCTGTGTGCAGCACTGCTTCCATTGGGACAATCATTGTTATTCACACACCTTAAACTTCCCGTTCCCACAAACCATCTTATTAACAGGATGATATTATATTTATTTATAGCTGTTCCATGAAGTATAATACAAAGCATAACTATGTTTGTGTGTGTACACCTGCCTGCCCGTGTACACATACAAATCAAAGTATAAAAACCCTGTCTGGTAAGTATGTGAGATTATTTTCAATCCATTAACTGAATCTGAAATACCTTTAAAAAATAAATAATGTTTTTCTGTAAGGAAAATTACTAAGTGGGTAATTATTGGAGGCACACTACCTACCCAGTGTACTTGGTGATATCTGAGTCAGGTTTATTAAGAAAGCTATTTGTCAGGTAGTCTTTATAAACACAGTATGCTTTAGCTGCCGACCTACTAATTGCAAGGTCATGTATCTAGTTGTTAGTCAGGGTGATTTTTTTTTCAGGTGATCTGTACAAAATAGCTGTTCATGAGATCTAACAGGATCAAAAAACCTCATGAAATGACCTCAAATCAGAAAAGACTGTATATCACCATGCCATGTGGGTAGTTTGAGGTTCTGCTTTCAAAAATAGGGCTAAATAAATAATTGACTGCTACTACTACTGCTATTACTACTACTGACAATGATAATGAAAATGATAATGATCATCAGCTTTAATGATAAACCTGATGCACCGTTTACTGTGTGTTAGTCACAGTTTCATCATTTATAGAGATATTTTTTGTCTTGACAAGGATTAGGAGATAAATCCAAATGAGATTTTTTTATCTCATAAAAACTACCTCTTACTGAAGTTTGATGTATCGCCTGACAGTAGCCTCCGAATGAAATGCAATGACAGTAAAGAACTTTTAAAACTGAGGTAACAATTTCATTTGTGAAATGTGTATTTAGTTCATTAAAAATTAAGCTCCCCATCACTGCTGTTACAAAAACGAAGTATAATGTAAGCAGAATGCTCTCTAAATTATTGTATGTATGTGGTGCAAACATGGCAACTAAATACAGGGATAAATTACTACCAGCACTGTTGATTGCATAGCCAGGTGCTAGCAAGCAGAAAATCCATGGACAAATTTGCATTTTTTTCCGACCTGTCTCCAAATTAAAAGGACAGTGAAAAAGTGTGGCTGTGAGCAAATGACCATCAGTGGCACAATCTCTGAGAATTTCTCAGTGTATTGTTAAGCCTCAAGTTATTTTTCCCCATAACATGCTTTTGATAATCAATTTTAGGGGGAGTAACTGTGCATATTGAGGCATATTTAGTCTGGTGCAGTACATATGAGATACTCTGTACTTTTTCAAATATAGCAGAGCCCCGTGCCCCAGGCTAGGCATGCAAGCCTCTTGGCTTGGCACAAAGAAGTGCAGCATTCAAGAACCGTCGTAACTTTGCCTATTTATCTTTTCTCCCTCATTCACAAACCCACATCTTAGATCACATTCTGTGGGCCTTTCTTGGAGTTTGGTGCTAAGTCTGTCCTTTTAACACTGTTCGTGTAGGCAGAGAGAAACTAACAATGAAAAAATGGAATTTGGACTAGGGTCAAAAAGTCAATTGATTCTTTTAACAGAAAGCCAGAGAAAGGATGAGGGCCACAAACTCAAAACATTAGCTCAAGCAGTGGCAATAAAATTTTCAGTCAAATTATTCAGATATGCTGAAATTTATTGTAATATGATGACTTGCCACTAAATATAGACATTATTAAAAATTATTTTATTTAGATCCTATTTTTAATTTTCTGATCTGATGTTATTGATATGTCAGGGATACATCAAAAGCACCACACTGATATCAGAAAGAAAACATGCCTTTTTTTTTTTTTT
>VXBN01009097.1:33580-47736 GCA_013397395.1 Sinosuthora webbiana
TTATATAATATATAAAATATATAATATTTTAAAATATATATAAAATACTATATTTAAAGTATAAATACTTTAAAATATGAAAATCATCTGTACTGTTACTAAATTGTGAAAAATATGTCTCATAGAGAACTCCTTTATTCTCTCACAGAATTCTGAAACCTTTATTAAAGCTTTTACTATTTTAAAGTTTCCAATGTGTTTCTTGTATTTCTGGCTCCATCCGAACTGGTTCCAGTAGAAACAGGCTGTTCAAAGTTATCATTTCAAGTTGCAAATGTATTTTACCAATGGGATGTATTGGCTATAGAGTTTAATTAAAAAAGGTCGTCAAGAAACAGCATAAATGTGAGTTCCGTAAGGAGCTTAGAGAAATAAGAAGGCATTAGGAGGTAAGAAAATAATTCTGAATAAAATACAGATGTCTAAAGAAAAAGAGATAAGGTTTAGTAAGTCTCATTGATATCCTGTTTTAGAAAGGTGAACGGTGTTTTCAAGTTTTCTGTTATATATCCTTTGTTAGGTAGGGTTTTTTT
The DNA here is from genome assembly GCA_013397395.1 of Sinosuthora webbiana. Taxonomy (NCBI): domain Eukaryota; kingdom Metazoa; phylum Chordata; class Aves; order Passeriformes; family Sylviidae; genus Sinosuthora; species Sinosuthora webbiana. The sequence continues at coordinate 34,114 of VXBN01009097.1, forward strand.
TGTTTGTTTTGTTTTTTCTGAGAATAAAACTCTTTACTTTGGAATCAGAAATATTTACAGAATTTTAACCTTTTCAAGTAGACACTAAGAAGTATCCAATACTGTTTAATAATTACTTTTGATAGAACTAAAAACTTAAATCAACTTCAGTTTCACTGATAATATTCTGAACCATTCACAAGAAGGTTATCATGCAATTAGTTGCTCATATAATTATCATACAAGAATTGAAGAATAAAATATGAATGGCAAATTCCAGGAAGATATTTAAAGGACTGTTATGATAGGCAAAATGATGTTATTGTGAACACAAAAAGGAGAGAAAAAGAGCAAAAAACTTACCCTTAACAGGAAAAAACATTCAAGCAAGTCAATTTGGTCTTCCACTAAATGTGAGTTCTTCTATGAAAGACGAACATGCAGACATTGATTGGAAACACTTTATGTGAATCATCAAAAAATAATTTATAGGATCAAATAACCTTAATCATGACAAATTTGCAGAGAAAGAAATTATTAGCTGCTATTAGAAGAGGGATCCTCACTGCTGGGGTGTTCTAGAAAGATAAGGTATCATGTTATCTCATGAAAAATATATTTGGGAAAATTTTCCAGGATAATGATGTGTTTTTTGAGACATTCACATACTGTGGAGAAGTATATATTTTGGGTTCTATGGTTGAAGATGGATAAAATGCTGGTTCATGGGAAAGCACCAAACTTTATATGTATACTTCCACGAAAGTGGAGAACAGGAAGAACAACCATGTGCATTTCTCCACTTTTCTGGGAAATTTCACTCTTAATCTGAAATGTTTTGACAAGAGTACTAATGTGCACAAAATGGTCAGAGAAACCATTTATGAATTTCATAGAAAGCAGTTTAGTCACTAACAAATAAGCCTTGCCACAGCAGATTAATTCTAGGATAATTCATTTATTATATTTGAATTTTGAAAATTTCCAAAGTTTTCCAATAAATTAAAAGACTTGAAAGTTTTAGGAAAAAATTTTATGGATGCATACAATTGAAATTATATGTAATACATATGAAAATATTTTAAGGATGTGTTCATTTTATGAGTAGAAAAAACTGTTGTGAAAATCATGACAAAAATATTTAAAAAGTCATTAGTGGATTATAACCTGTTAATGTATTTGATGCCGTAAGAGAAGAAAGGATAACTAAGTATTTGACTGTCTGAGGCTATAGCTAAGTTTTTATTTCTTAAAAAAAACAACTTTACATAGTGATGAGACTTAATGAGTGATGTGACCATTCAGAGACCATCATAGAAGCAGTTAGGACATCACTTCTTTCTCATTAGTTGCTACAATTTTTTATCTTTTAGTTGTTTTTCCCTGCCTGTGTGTTCTTGAAAAACATATTTTTGAATCATTTCCATATTCCTGTTAAGATATTCCTTGCCACAGCAAGAGTCCAGGGTACTGGTGGAACATTTTGCCAGTATGAACAGAACAGAATGAACAGAACCTCTGTTGTTACATACCATTTTTGCCACTTTTAAACTCTTTTTTGTCTCATTTTTTTGGTTTAGAGTACAGTCAAGGGTTTTTAAGGTTGTGTGTGAACAGTGTTATCCTGAGCCTCTATTAATTTCAAGGTTGAATGTAGTGTAGAAGTTTCTATTTAATGCCTGATGCTTTTGTTTCCACTTTTATGTTTCAAAATGATGTTAGATATATTCTCATATTTGAGCACACCAAAGAGAAATGTGTCTTATCATTGTAGAAAGATAAACCAATAAATTGAATGAATGTGTGGAAAATCATCTGATGGTAGAGGAACAAAAGGTATTTTAAGGAGAAAAAAGAGGAAAACTTTATTTTCTGTAGAAGTTAGTCTCAAAACTTGGCATTTTAAGGAAGTGTTTACAACTTCACAAAACATTTCTTTAACTTCTACTTAGTTAAGTGTTGCTATTCTTTTACAGTAAGTGGTTATGGCACTGTGTAAATAAGGCTAATTAAATCAGCATAAATAACCTGAAGAGTTCTTCATTCAAAAAACTCAAGATATGCAACTCTGTAAAGTAATTTCTAATGATACTTTACTTATAGATGATAATTTCTATTTATTTCTTGGTTTTTCGAGTTATAACCATGTGCCATAAGAGCAATCCTACCCTCCATCTCCTAATTTCTTCTAGCAGTTTTCTGTAATTTAATTCAGTACCTCTTCTTTCTTCCTTTTTTTCTTTTTTTTTTTTTCTTTTTTTAAAATAATAATTTTATTATGAAGGACTGCAGCCATTCCATCATACTGCAGCCTGTTTGGGTGACACTCATCATCTGTGGAGCCTGGACAGACACTATTAGGAACATGAAGTTGTGAAGGCTTACTTTTGTCCTATGTCTGCTGGGTTTTGTGCTGTTGGTGGTAGATAGTCTCTCAAATGGGTGATTGCAGCAGTTCAGAGTATTCAGCTCTGCTTTGCCTGTGGTCCTCCAAGAGCTTTCTCAGACCCTAGTGTTTACTGGTTTGAACTTGGATTGTTTACTGATTTGGCACATATGCAGTAGAAGTTTTTCTAGAATATGTCATGCAGGATTAGCCCTAATATTAAGAATCTGCATAATGAACTGTCACAAAGAAAAGCTGGCTTTGTCAACCTTGCACAGCTGTACTTTGCATCAGCCAAACAATAAAACAGTCCCGGTTGCCTGGTATTTATGTGCTGAGTGATGCCTGCCTGCCAATTATAATGAGTGATGTGGTCACAAGTGGCTGCTGCAACTGGTGTTTAATGGAGCAGCCTCATGAAAGAAAAAAACACCATTCTTTATATATTTATTGATAACATTTTTTTCCCAAATCAAACTAGTGTAGGTACATGATTCTTTTATAAGGTACAACTACTTGCTTCCAGTTTTTAGCATGTACTCCCAAATGTCTAACCTTATTGCTTTTAAGGAAAATAGGATAAAAAGCTTCAAAAATAAATGATCTCTTGCTGATTTCTGGATCAAATTTTTCATAAATGCAGGGGAGATTTGACTTTTCAGTTTTAGAAATTTACCCATATTTATGGCATGGGAATAAAGATGATATGGGAAGCAAAAACACTTTCACTTTGTACTCTGTTTCCTCCAGAAGCCTGGTGGCATTTACTGTAAAAGACCTTTTTTTTGGTAAATAGAAGTACAAAGTACAAAGTCTGTAATTCTGTACTGCGTATAGTGTGACACAGTTCGCCAAGTGACTTTAACCACCAAAATATTTTCCCAATTGTCATTTCACAGGGTAGAAAAAAAGACTGTAAGTTCAAGCACTGTTTCTTTCTCCAATTTCATTCACTACAACTCAGAGATAAACTCTGTACTCTGCTGTTTTCCAGACTGTCAAAGGAAGTCTTTCTCAAAGAAGGTTTCAAAAACTGACATTAAAGATGGCAAAAAACCCACTTTCTTTCAGTTATTTCTAGTTTTCTGTTATCACTTCAATCTCTCTCTTGTACAGGTGCTTCATTGTGTGCAGCTGTTTTTCAAGCCCTGGCAAGAACAGTTGGAGAAAATAAAAATATTTGCCAGCTTAACTTTAACAACACGAACTTTTACTTCTTTGTATTTATTCCATGTACATGAAAGTGAAGAGGTCCACATTGCCTCCATCACAGGAATCTGGCACAGGCAACTGCTGTCAACTAGCAGCCAAGCATTTTGTGTAGACTACTACTACCGGTAACAGTTTTCATTGGCAGTGCATTTGTCTCCAGTCCAAAGGCTGCCACTTTCTTCCTTATATTGTGTCCCTTAACCCCATCCTCAGACTCCCAGCTCTTCTCAATTAAGTATATATAACAAAATAGAAAACTAAACTCCCTTCATCTGCAGCAGCTCAGTTCTGCCTGAAACTACTTTACTTTTATTATTACTTCAAATAGAAAGTAGCCCTTGGCTGTAAGAGTTTTCTGTTGTAGCTATTGAAAAGAGATTTGAACATGTGCATCACTTGCCCAGATCAGATCAGAACACCAAGCTCTCTGATCTGCACAAAAGTAGGTGTGGGAAGAGCAAATTAACAAATCCTTTTGGATAAAATAAGTCTTCAAACCATCTTGATTCACTTTTGAGGATGAGAAGAAATAATGTTATTGGACTGCTTTCCCTTTTTGTGTCAAACTTGAGACCTGAGCCCATATCTTGAAGTGTTGCTTCTACCCTAAATCAAGCTGTGTAGATGTTTAGCACAATTTTTGCAACACAGGAAACGTCTTTAAATTCTAAAAGTACTTTAAAATACTCTAAAAGTATCTTTAAAATGTACAATGACTACTGCCTCTCTTTCCAAGTTCCCTCTGTGGTTGAAAGGCTATTTCTGTAAAATAGGGAGCATTGGTACAATTTATTCCTGCACACCAGGATAAAATCAATTAGATGCTCATCTCACCTGTAATTAATTTGAGAGGGATTATTTTTGCCACAGAGGCTGCATGACAATTCATATCAAGTATGTATGAACGTTTTGAGATTCAGGAACCTTGTAAAGAACATTCAGAAATGCTCAGTTGTAAACATGAATGTTAAATGGCAATTTGTTTCTCCATGCTAGTGAAAGATAAAACTCAGAAATCGAAACTTATGTATGAGCTTAAAACCTGAGAGATCTATATGTTAATTTTTCTGAAGCCAGGACTTCATAATAAAGCAGTCCCTTTTGTACTTCAAGATGGGAAGCAAACTGTTCTCAGATACGCCCATTTTTTTTCTAGACAAAAGAAAGAAAAAAATGTGTTTTTTCTAACTCACCACAGAAAAAGCTTCTTCAACAGATGCACTTTGACCCTATATTACACCTCTTAGTTGTTTGCTGCCCAGACTTTTATATTCACTCATTCTCTCAGCAAGTTCTTCTTCAGACAAAGGGCAGAGGGACCTTTAGGCATCACATCTCTTGAGGCATCAGCTCTTGACATCAGTTATGTCTACAGTACCAAAAGAGGCCAAACTGGAGAAGTACAAATCTGAGTGACAACCATTTTTGAATAATCTCTTTAATTGTTTAAATTCACCTAGGCTTGGAATTTCAATTTCTAGTCTCTATTTCCCATAGGGGTTTGCTTTTCCATTGTTCGTGACACTGAGGAACCACGGGTTATGAGAAAGGAAGAATCAATTTACACCCCCATCTCAGGTTTCCTCCCCTCTCAACTGGCTTGTCCAACATAATTATGTATTAGGCAACTTTATGTGGGATTACAGATGTCATTAACTCTTATGATTCCACAGCAAATCTTTGTAAATCACAGAGAATCACATAAGTACTTTGACAATATAACTTTGATTATATGATATATAAGCCTGTTCTTGGTAATTTAGTATATACTAACATCCACAACACAAATGAGTGATCTGCCAGAGATGATATACACATACATGCAGTCCTATTTTCAAGGTCACTTGAAGAGGAGCCCCCTAATTAACCATAATCATTTTACTATAATGTTGAACACATATTTTACTTCAACTTTGAGTTTGTGAGATATTACCACCTAATAATATATTTATAGAACATATTCATATGGGAAATTTCACCTCTAAAACTTCCTTCTTCTGAATGATCAAATACAGACCCAGGATTTTGTTACATGGAATTCATTAATCCAGTTTCAAAAATGAACAATTACTTTAAAATACTTTTACACAGTAATAAATCCCTTAATGTAAACATAATGATTTCACAGGATTTACTCATTGATTACAATAATGTACTTCTTCCTATCAAAAATCCACATATATTTTAAATCCAGAGATATCTTAAATGCATATGTATCTAAACCTAAAAACAATGGAATTGTGTAATTTTTTTCAAAAAATGTTTAAAAATTAAAGACTAACACAACTGTTTTGTGTCGACAGAATCCAAATAATACTAAACTCAGTTTCTAATTTTACAGACTCTGGACTGAAAACAAATCTCATGAAAGGTTTTCCTTATTGCAGAACACAAAAGGTTAAGAAAGTAATTATTTATCTATTCTCAAACCAGAAATGCTAGTTAGGAATGAATATCAAAAGCTGGATATTTTGTCTTTCACAACTTAGAAATACTGGTAATTATCAATAGCGTTTTACAGCACAATTGATCCATGTAAGCCAAAATAGCGTTCCTATTTCAAGAAATTAACAGCAGTTCTTGAAATGCAGAAAGTCCAACTGAAGAGAAAATTGACATCTGAATTTTTTCTCTTACATGTTAGGAACAAAAATTTGAATTTTTCCACATAGGGAAAGTTTCTAACAATGTTATTTGCTAATATCAACAGATTTTAATCTGGATAAAATGTCAGACATAAAAAAAAAAATACTGAGAGGTCTTATTAAAGTTTGTTGCAACAACTGAAAAAACTAAATTTTCCTTTGTAGAGTTGCTTAAAGGTCTTGGACATTTTGCATTTCTGTTCCCTGTGCAGAGTCACATCCTCAGGTGTGGCTCTGTCTCCCATATCATATTTATATGACCAGACTTGAAATTATGGAATAGAAGGATATGTTCTGTGATGTCTTTTTTTGTGCCACTGTGTGGGTAAAGAAAAATAAAAGTTTTACTAATTAATTAGTTGAAGGTTCTGTGCCTTAGTGGAAGATAAGAAATTATAAAAGATGGGGCACAATTTGAATAATATCACTATATTTTGAAGAGCATAGGATTATAATTCAGATTTTTAGGAATGCATTCACAAAATTTGGTGTGATACAGTTAATGTGGTTGGATCTTTTGGCTTAATGTCTTATTCAGCTTAGATGATGATATCTAACATCAATTTTAAGTAGCAAACAACATTTCTTGTACAAGAAACATTAAAAATGCATCACAAAATACATTTCTTAGAGACTACACTTGACTGCATCATTAACCTGAGAAAGTAACACAAAATCAAGTAATACCTTAAAGGTGGCTTTTCCTTCCTGCCCCAGAACAGATAAAAATAAAGTTTTTTGAGGAATTGTATTGTGTAAGCAGGGAATATTTCACATTTTGTTCAGCTAGAGAAGACCAAGAAAATGAGTCTCTGTCCCCGTTGCTAGGTAGATGCTGTTGGTATTGGAAAATATCTGGGTCATGCTGGGCTGATTTCTGCAACCTTGGTGAAATGGAATAAAATAGTAAGATAAAGTAAAATAAATTAAAACAATGTAAAATAAAGGAAAGAAAATTAAACACCATGTAGTCGAAAACACAAACTTCTTTCCCTATATTCCCAATAGATGCCCTGCTGACTTAGGACAACTAAGGTTGGATTTGGGGCTAGAAGGGATCTCAGGAGATCCCCAAAACAGCATCCTCCTTAAAAGAGGATTGATTAATGAATCAAACCAGATTACTCAGACCTTTATCCCCTTCAGTGTGGCCTTTTTATTCCCCTCATCCAGCCAGTATTTTGATGACCTGGTTGTCACCAAGATGTATCCATCTTGCACAGAAAAACACTGTGGGAGGGGGATGAGAAAATAAGGAAATAATATGTCTCTCATGGTCTTGGTAAGTTTCCTAACCACAAAAGTTTTGGATTCAGATTTGGAAAAAATGGTGAGAACTGATAGCATAATTTCTTTCTTTCGTTATATTTCCAGGACATATTAGCATAAATTGTCCAAAGTAGCTCTGGCAATCTTTGATCTTCTGATCAGGTTTTGAGGAAGGAGCCTGTAACTCCTTTGCCTTGGCCATGCTCCTTAAAGGCCAGGGTCCACCCTGTTTGTTTTTTTCAAGTCTGGGGGATCCGTGAGCATGCACAGGGACAGAGATGTTAGTGTCAGGCAAGCTAATGTCAAAATGCTTGTCAGTGACAGCCTGGAGTGCCTTTGGATTTATCTGTTTTCAAGGTGGCTCATTTCAGATTGTAACATTTGATTCACAAAACATTCTGCCTATGGAACCAAACTGTGAGGAGAGGGCTTGCTCTTTGCTCGTTGAATACCATTTTAGAATTTGAATAGCCTACAGGTGAAAGAGGAAAGTAATCAGAGGGCCGTCTATAGAACTGAGATTTTCAGACCATTTTAGTGGATGTGTTTTAATGGAAGATTTGTAGCTAAATGCTTATCAAGATGTTTAACTTTGGGCATTGATATTTAAAATAAATCTTTCAGGCCCAGAGCTGTAACCAAACTGAGCTATATACAATATTATCTCTTTGCTGAAGTGTTTCAGCATGAAAAAGAATGGGTACATTTCTGCAGGAGGAATGAAGCTGTAGTCCTGTCTTCCTGCAAAGAGGGGAAGATTCATAATGGGAAAGTTACATTTAAGGAATTCCTACTATTCAGCTGTCCATTTACAGCCATTTAATATGAATTTTCCATGTGAAAATCTCTATTCAGCTGTCCATTTACAGCCATTTAATATGAATTTTCCATGTGAAAATCTGAAAATTTTCAGTAATTGGGCTCTGCTTCATACAGACTATGCATACAGGATTTTTTTCTGAAGCTGTTAAAAATTTCAGCAAAAAAAGTGTGCTTTGGCTTTAAAGCCCTAAAGACTTGTAAGAAAAGGCTCTCCCTTATCTTACATATAATGTAACGTGTATGATACAAATATATATTACATTGGCTTATGCATGCAGCAGAGTTTATAAATGAGGTAATTTGCATGCTAAGTCTCATTAAGTGTCAGTGTTGTATTCTTTCACTGAACAAGCAAAAAACCCTCTAGATAATATTTATATTTTTTATTCTAAACATAAAATCTCAGGGAAAATGTTGTAATGCCATAAAGGATTTCAGACCTGCCACAAAATCATAAGACTGTGTGCAAATCATATACAATTTTGACATCTTATTTATCTATTAGTTGTTTCTCAAAAATCTTTGCTTGCTGTCATTTGGAGAAGCTCAGCTTTATGACTGAATATAGGTAATACTACTGTGATGACAGTCATTGGAAAATAAGCTTTTTTTTTTAGATAAAGTCTTCTATTTCAAGCTTTTTGGTCTGTACTAATTTTTCAATTTTTGAGGCCTTTCTATTTCACTAAGGATTTAGAAAAGTTCAACAACTGCTTTGCTTCAGAAGGATAAAACTTGAACATTTTATGTTTTTACATGAAGAAAAATAATAGAAAAATATTTGGAGAAACTGATAAATTTTGTTGCTAAAATGAAAAATGCCTAGTATTAATGATTTTTTTCAGTAAAATATTGCTTATTTTTAAGGTTAAGATCTTCTTGCATGTACCAGCCATCTCACTTGACCTCTTCTAGTAGAATTAGGTCTCTTTGACATCTAATTCAAAGAAGGAGTGGAAAACATTATGTTCCTAAAATGTCAAAATGGAATTTTTCATCCCAGGGGCTAATAGGTGCTTTATAATTTCTAATTTATCTTATTTTCTCAGAATTTACATGGGAAGCTGGCTGATTTTTTTTTTTTTTTTTTTTTTCTTTCAGCATTTCTGTTTCTATGGCACTGTATTTTCAAATAAATAACCTTCCAGACAACGTTGGTCTGAGTGGCTTTGCACATTGCATGCAAACCCTGTCTCTGGGCTGAACCCTCTGTAATTCTTTTTGGGGTGAATGCCAAGAGAATTTTGCATTCTTGCCTTTTTCAGAGTTGCCTGCTATCAGTAGAACAGAGTACTACTTGAAAAGTTGGGCCTGGTTAAGGAACAGTCTTTATGAAATCACAGACTTTTTTCACAAGTAGTGCATAACTGATTGATAAAGAAGAGGGAGGTCTCAAAACCTAAGAAAACTTTGATTTACTGTAAAATCCATGAGAGTCAAAAAGACCAAACGTAAAATAAGAGCTACTTTAATAGATTAAAATGAATGTTTGGTTGTGGATGGAAGTGAAATTTCATTAATTTTAAAATGGGGAAAGTTTAGGGTCTTACTATTCCAAGTATTTTTTTTTTTTATATATATAGGAATAGTGAAAAAGAATGCATCGTGCACTGATTTGCTAGGAAAAAGAGTGTGAAAGACAGGGTTATTTTCAGATGGCCCCTTTCAAATTTGACAGCCTTAAAGGATTTTAAGCTGTATTAAGTGATGGATTAAATATATTTTGAAGAAAAGGTGGACACTTACAGACTGAAGGGTAGTATTCCTTTGTGAATTATGCTGTGTGGTTTAGAAATCTTGAAAAAGGTTATTAAAACCCTTTGGATGTAGGTTTAAGAGCAATTAAAAATACAAATTGCATTTTGAGATACATAAAATACTTTATTTTGCAGATATTTAGTAACACCTTCTGTGCTTAGAGCAGTTTCCCTTAAAACTAACTGTTTTCTCAACATTCCCAAAGGTACAACCTTTGGAGTTGAATACTCAGTCCAGTCTAAACGATGTTTTTTCAATATCAACCATATTTTTAATAATTACAAACATTTCCTCCTCTTCCCGAAATGCCTGGAGCAGGATACAACAGCAACAATCCTTTAGAGAAGGATTACAGTTGTTTTCATTAAACATGGCCCCACCAAAAAGTGGGAAAATTGCATTAATTAATTAATTTTCATTCTTCCTAAGTGTTCTACAGTGTTTTATCATTCATCATTCTGGTGTTTTATTGTTTGAATTGTATTCTGTACCCCTTTTAATATGTAACCTTAAGTTGTAGTTACTAAAGATGGACAGGTACAATGGAAGATGATTTAGCAGCATTAAGGTTAATCAACCAGTCCTTATAGTAATGATTGGGCTAAGAATCCATCAAAGAATTTTTTTTTTTTTTTTAAGTTGCATAGTAGTATAGGCCAAAATGGGGCTTTCAATCCGATTGTGTTGAAAAATAATTTCTTCTCAGTTTTTGTGTGTGTATTTAACTTTTCAACTGTAGTATCTTGTCTTTTTGTTATCTTGTATAATTTTTACATTTATCCACTCAGCTGAGATTTTCTGAATCCTAATATTGTCCAGTAAACTGCCTCTCTCTCTCTGTTCTTTTATTACATCTTTTAAATTGTTAATGACAGTAATGATTACTTTCAGCCATTTGGCCATGCAGACCTCAACATGGCCTCACTCAGACCATTATTTTGACAGGTTCCTCTCTATTCTTTGAAATCAAATCTGGAATCCTAGAAGATAGTAATTAATAACACTGGGATGGTGCTGGTTAGTTGTTTACAAATTCTAGAGTAAACTTTATTTGACCTTAATAACTGATTATGCCTAGAAGAAACACTTTTTCTTTTTTTTTAAATTTCCTTTTTTTCTCCCTTTTTCTTCTTTTTCTACTGTTCCTTCATGTAAAGTGCACTCAGGCCACACCAGGCATTAAATATATAATATATAATTTACTTTAGACATATCTATTTAATCTGATGTTTATTAATAGATATACAGCAGGAACCAAAGTATCATATCTAGACACATTCTCAACAAAATATTATGTGAGATATAAATGCATTTAGATTTCTTTCATAATCTTTGACCATTGTGTTTCTACAATCTTCTCTTCCTGCAATTTTTGTTCTCTTTCACTTGCAAACCCTTTTGCTTTTCTATCATTCTGATTTTCTAAACCTTTTCTGCTTCTATTATTCTCTAATAATTAGGCTCTAGGTTTTATTACCAATGTTTTTGACTACTCCATTTAGATTCTGTTAGTATAACCATGGTGATTTTTAAAAATCCTGATTCTTCCTGTTCTTGTATTTGGAAAAATTTCCTCACAATTAATTTTTAATATCAATCCTTTCAATAGGTCTGCCCTGAGCTGCTGCTTCTTCAGGGCAGACCTCATTAATGCATAAGAACACCTGAATGAAGGGTGCAAAAGGGATGGACCCAGGCTCAGCAGCAGTGACCACCATAAGGGTGAGAGGCAAAAACACAGAGGGAAACACCAGAGATTCCCTCTGAAAATCAGGAAACACTTTTTTCCTGTGAAGGTGACAGGAATAGGTTACCCAGGGAGGTTTTGAATTCTTCATCCAGACATTCAAAGGCCATCTGGACACAGACCTGGCCAACTGGCTCTGAGTGACCCTGCTTGAGTGGGGTAGCTAGATCAGATGGCCTCTAGACACCCCTCCCAACCTCAATCATTTTCAGTTTTAAAAAGCTCTATTTTAAAAGCAGAATTTGAACACTGGAAGTATTTCTTAAGATCATACATAGAAAATGAGGGTAAAGTAAAATGGTGAACACTTTTTAATTTACTGAGAATGAGTGTTGAACAGTAAATGATCTCAAATTTCCTAAAGAAAAACCAGAATGTGTTAATGAAACTAAGCACTGCATATAATGCGTATACACTAGGAGGTAAACCAAAGGTTTCTCAGATAGAAAATTCTGCCATTTATTTTTTCTCAGTAATTGGCACAACTACATTAGAATTTTTTAACCTATATTTACTATGAGGCAGAATTTATATTGAAAGAGAAGGTTAACAAGGGGACATCAAAACCTTTAGATGATAGGAGAAAAGAAAATAAAAGGACAACAAAGGTTAAGGCATAGAAAAGTTAGAAAGTAAAGCCTTTGTGAGTAATTTCTTTGTACAATATCCATTAATGCATGTAGTAAATTTCCAAGGTCAACAACAGAAGTTAGCACAAACAGTTTCATAAAGGAGCTGAGCAAGAAGTTCCTGGTAGACAATGCTGTCTTTTTTGCTAGGAATGGCAAAGGACAGTTCAGGATATTTTCTCATGTTTCATTGTCGTGTTCAAACCACATTCTTCTTTTGAACCCTCTGCTCTATAAATGGGTCCTTTCCAACAGAAATAAAAATCAATACAAATCCCATTAAAAATGCAGAATGTAGAAGATTAATGAATTAATAGCCATAGTATTTTATATAGCAAGGAGAGCTGTCCTATATAGAGGCACAGCAATTTTGTGTGAGGCCAGGTTGCACTTCATATCCTCATAGAGATGGAGACATATTCCACCTCTCTCTTTTCTCTCATTACTGTGAGGCAGAAGGTTTTAGAATGGGTGTGTTGCCACTGCCTACAGGCCTCTAAAGGTAGGTGATTCTCTTCATTCTGGAATCAGGGCTTACTTATATTATTTTTACTTGATATATTTTTATGGATTCCTGTACTGAAATGGTATGTTGGAGTTAAAATATAGTTGCAGTTGGATCACCCTTGTGAAATTTGTATTCAAAGACAATTTCTTTCCCCACAAGCTTACAGTCTAAATACACAAGAAAAAGGGTGAAGTGACTTGCTCGAAATTATAAATCAGATGAGGCACAAACTGAGAACAGACTTTCATGCATAGGAGTTGTCATTATTTTTGTATAGAATTTGTCACTTTTGGGCCAGAGAATAAACTTGCAGTTTATTTATGTACTAATAAAGAGTCCAGGGTTAGACCTTTTGTCATTTTTAAACACAATTTTCTCCAAGCACAACTGGTATTGGTCAAAAGTCTTTGCTGCACTGGCTTTAAAATATCTCAGGCATGGAGAAAAAGGTTGGAGGAGAAATAATTTAAATCAGAAAGGACTTGTATGCAGTGAAGTGGGACATGAGCCACATTCAAAGTGAGTATATTCTTCCCTGGATGTGTAGGTGTAACTCCCTCGTGTATATTAAAAATGATCACTTACAAAATGATTTTAGATATATTAATGGACTTACTTCCAATCTATTTCTGCTTGTCAGATGTGACACCTCACATCCTTGAAGTACA